>JBBPMV010000001.1:0-110667 GCA_038090495.1 Heimioporus retisporus | reverse complement strand
ATTACCACTGAAGTATATTTGAAACTACAATGAGAAACAAAGAAAATGAGAAAAAAGAGAAAATAAAGGTTCATGCAATAATCTATACCAGGGGATCCAGTCATGTTGGCATAAGCTGAGGTATCATAATCTGGATAACCCCATTCTTCATCAATATCAACACACCCTGCAGCTGGCATTCCAGATTAATAATGAAGTTCCATGTTAGAATGAGAAAGCCGTTGGCAACAATAATAACCTAATAGAGAAGGAATAGGGAGAGGTTTATGGGAAACAGGAAAGGACAAGAGACATTGAGCTAAGGGGCAGGTGGAGGAGGAAGAGGCTTGAGACCTGTGAAAACCACATGAAAAGTGAGAGGATAAGGAAGAGGAAGAGGGAACAAGGGGAGCTGGGGTGCAAGGACAAACTCAGGAACATTGGTAAGCAGAATGCCCAAGGGTATGCCTGTTATAATGAGGGCAATGATAGTAGATACAGTTAGTCTAAATGTGGAAGAGGTAATGACAATGAAAACAGACATGGTTGTAAAGAGGGTAGATGTTTAGCAGACAAGGGTTTTGTTCACCTTCCTAGGCTACCTTGGTCCTTCTGATAGAGACTAGCTCCTTGGAGATCAAGGGTGCACTAGAAGCCTCAGGGGATTGTTGATTAGTGGTAGATCTTGAGTTTAGAAATTTCTCATAGTGTTGAATGTCTGCAGTCAAATTGTCCATCTCCAGCTGATGTATCATGGATATGACAAGGTCTTGTAGGGTGTGATGGGTGTCCAGGATGCAAAAGGAATGTGCATGCATGTAGCATCATCAGCAATGAGGTTTGCCTGGGTGCAGAGGTTGTGGAGTCCATTGTACATGAGGAAAAGCAAATGAAGGGGGGAAGAGGGTTTCAAATGGTTATGAAGAGAAATGCAAAGATTAGGGTTGTCAAGAAATGAAAGCACATATTCCTGTTGAATTGAAGAAAAAAGGTTGCAGTGAACATGAGAAGCAAAGGGGGGAGGATTAACTACTGGTTCAGTGGTGATAGGAAAAGGGGACCATTGGCCAGTCCAGGATTGGTCTAGGGTTTTGAGATGAGGGAGTTCAGGAGGCAGGTTCCAGCTTGCATCAGCTTCAATTGAAGATGAACAACTAGAGGGTTGGGCATGGTGATGAGATGATGATGGTGGGAAGAAGGATGGGGTGAAGATGGAGGGGTGAAGGTTCTTATGATCTGAGAGGGTTTCCTTGGCATGTTCAAGCTCTGATTCCAGAAGCCAGAAGTCTTCTTTGACTCAATACCCTTTCCATCAGATCAAGAAGTGGCAATTGTTTGGAGTTCTCTTGTGTTGGATCATCTTTTCCATTTCATACTTTTCTTCTCCATCAATAAGGTCAGGTGGTGGAGATGGGAAGTTCAGGCCATGAACATTGCTTTTGCAATAGACAATATGAGGGAAGCATGGCAAATGTTGTGAATTTTCCAGATGCAAGGCAGGTGAAGTTTATAAATGAGCAGAGATAGCACCTGGACAATAATAAATGGGCCTTCCTGCTTGGGGGCAAATTTTGGGTGGGAGATGAGGCATTTCAGGTTGTGGGCTTCTAGCCAAACCTTGTTGTCTTTATGAAAGACAAAGAATTTGCTATGGGAATGAGCTTTCATGACCTGTTTGGCAAGTTCATGGGGAGCTAGAGCTTTATCTTGAGCAGTGGAGTGGATTTTCAGTCATTCCTCAACTGCAGGGAGGTTGGACTTGGCAATAACAGTAGGGAGGGGGCAAGATTTGAAATTATAGGTGAAAGAAGGGGGATTTGCCAGTGATGGAATGAGGGCAGTGATTACATGCAAATTTGGCATGTGAGATCATTTGGAACCACATGGGAGGGGAATTGCCATAGCAGATGTGGAGATAAGTTTCAACTTCTTGATTGACATGTTCCATTTCTCCATTGGATTGAGGGTGATAAGCAGTGGAGAGGAAGAGGTCATATCCAAGGACGCATCTGAGTTCTTTGACAAAAGCAAAGGCAAACTGTGAACCACAATCTGAGATGAGGCTGAACTGGGTGTAAACCTTGTGGAAGAAAAGAGAGGTGAATCCTTTGGCAGAGATAGATTTCTTCATAGGGCAGAGAATCACCCCCTTAGTAAGCCCATGGTTTACCATGACCAAAAGACTATTGAAGCCATTGGAAAGTGGAAGGTCCATTATGAGGTCACAAAAAACCTGCTGGAAGAGATGGAAGCAGGATGAGGCAATTGGGGATAAAGGAGGAATAGTGGGGAGTGTATTGATCTTTACTGACTGGCAGGAGGTGCAACCTTCAAAATATTTACAGACAAACTGGGCAAGGCCAGGCCACCAGAATTTAGATGCAACAAGCTGATAAGTTCTTAATACTAGGATAACCAGCAGTGAAATGATTGTGATGTCATTCAACAATGGATTTCCAGAGGTTAGGAGGAATATAGACACAGCCTTGAAAGGTAAGGACACCAGCATCATATTGCCAGTCAGAAAGTTGAAAGCAAAAGTGGGCAGGGATGTCACCCAAAGTGTATCAAGCATGAGAGGATTGGAGGCAGAGAAGGAAGCCAGCTTTGACTGGAGAGCAATATCAATGACATTAATAAAGAGAGAGTCAGGGAGGAGGGTGACATTGACATTATCATTGTCAATAGTAGGGAGGAGGTCCAGATGACAAGAGAGGGTGTCAGGTGCTGCAAGAGAGGTCCCAGGAATGTGAGTAAGACAAAGGTCAAAGTCTGAGGTGTCAAGCAGCCATCAGGCTTGTTGTTGGTTAAGCTTTTGGGAATGGCAGAAATATGACAGGTCTTTGTGATCAGTGAAAACCTGGACTTGGAATGGGAAACCATAAAGATAATGTTGCCAGGCTTTAAGCCCTTGAATGACTGTGAGGAGTTCCCTATCATAGATGTCATAGTTTTGCTCAGTGGGAGAAAAGGATTGAGACAGGTAAAAAGAAGGATGCCAGTCTCCATTGGCATTGGTTTGAAGAAAAACAGGCATTAGTGGCAATGGTGAAGGGGTGAGCTGGGTCAGGAAGGTGGAGGATTGGCTGGGAGAAGAACAGCTTCTTGAATTTGTCAAAGGAATCCTGACAGGAAGGAGACCAACTCCATGGCTGGTTCTTCTTGATAAGATCAAGGAGGAGACAAGCAACATTGGAGTAATTGGGGATGAAACATCAATAGAAATTAGTGAAGCCAAGGAAGGAGTGTACATCCTTGACTTTAGCAGGTGTTGGCCATTCTCAAATACCATCAAGTTCAACCAGGTCTATGGTGAGTTCATTAGAGTGCACATCATTTCCAAGTACTCAACTTCCAAGGCAATGAATATGCACTTTTTGAGTTTCAGGTGAAAGTCAAGCTCCTGTATGCATTGTAGGACATGTTTGGTACATTCCTCATGAGTCTTGGCATCAGGAAAGAAAATAAGGAGATTGTCCATGTAGATGACAAGCCATCCTTTAGCTATCATATCTCTAAAAGAGTTATTCATGAAATATTAAAAGGTGGCAGGGGAATTACAAAATCTGAAGAACATGACAGTAGGTTCAAAAAGGCCCTTGTAGGTGATGAAGGCCACTTTCCATTGATGTCTGTCTTTAATACAAATGTTGTTATATCTCTGTTGGATATCAAACTTGGTGAAGACTTTGGCTCCCTTGAGTTTGTTGATGAAGTTAGAGATGAGGGGAAGAGGGTAGGCATCTTAGATAGTGTGTTTGTTGATATATCTGTAGTCCTGGCAGGGGTAGAAACCTGCATCCTTCTTTTTGATGATGAAGAAGGAAGCTGCTTGGAGAGAATTTGAAGGGAGAATTTTGCCAGCTTTGAGGTTTTTATTTAGGAAGGCTTCTGTTGCACCCTTTTCATCAGGGAAAAGAGGATAGAGTTTGCTGATTTTCAGAGTGAAAGATTTATTGACAAGACTAATTTCATGATTGTAAGGTCAGCTAGGGAAAACATGATCAGTTGCTTCCTTAGAGAAGATGGAAGCAAAACCAACATATTCTGGAGGAAGGGCAGATTTAGGTTTTGCCTTTTCTGCAGCCATGGTGAGCTCTGTGGCTGTAGTGAGCTTGGAAATGGTGACATTTGGGACAAAATGAAAACCACATTGGATAATTTATTGGATTATGGTTGCAAAGGAGATATTGTTGCTGGGTTTCCTTCTGCATGTAATCAAAGAGTTGTCCATCCCAGATGGTGTTGACATTAACATGGTAGGGGGATCAAGGGGCAGAAGTTGTAGATGCAGGGGAAAAAGGGGGTTGGATGTGCTTCTGGTAGAGGTGGTCAGATTGATTGGATTCCAGGAGAATGGAGAGTTCTTGAGAAGTCCAGTCAATTATAGGATTCTTCTTTAAGCCAAGAGAGTCCAAGGATAACATTTCTTTTCCACAGTTGAGGATGTAGAAGGTGACCTGATGAACCACTAATGCAATGCAGGCAAAGAAGGTGGTGGTAAAGCATATTTGACTGTTTTTGTAGGCTGATTGGTCAATGTTGTTGACAGCAATGTGGGTGAAGAGCTTGGTCTTTGGGAGTTTGTGCTTTCAGACAAAGTCCTAGTTAATACAAGGGATTTGTGCTCCTGAGTCAATCAGAGCACAAGTTTCAACAGCTTTCAAGTGTGAAGGTTCAATGATGTGAACAGGGATTTCCATAGACTGTTTGGTTATCAATAATACAAGTACAGACACACAAGAAAAGGAGGGTCATTGCATTGGGGTACACCCTCCATCTAAAAATCCTCACCTGGGATGGTGAAGAAGATTCAAGCCATGGTTTCTTTGTTGTTGTTGCCATCCTCAATCTCTTTCAGCTGGGGGATTTCTTTGACCTTCCTAACCTTCTTCTCTGTGGCCTGCTTTGGCCTAAGGTTGTTGGAGGGGAAAGTGAGGCATTCATTGGAAAGATGGCCAGTTTTTCAACATTGAAAGCATTATCCTTTGGCAATGCAGTGTTTTCATTCTTCAGGGATCAGTTTGCTGATCTTGATAGCATCAACATCCATGGTGTCTGGGTTTTTTAAAGAGTGAGAGGAGGAGGAGAAGAATGAATGGTAAGTAGAGGTACCAGCTTTATTCCTTTTTGCAATATCTTCAGCTTCTCCCCACTGGGTGAGGAAATAAATGGCCTTAGAATACCATTTTTCAATTTTAGTGGGGATGGTGTCCATGGACATGATATGATGCATGAGGTGGACAGGGAGGGAGGCTAAAAAATAGCCTATAAGGATGTTTTGATCCACAATATCACTAATTTGGACCTTGTTGCAGAATTCAAAGATGAAAGAGAAAGTTTGGGGATGCCAGCATTGCTGGTCATGTGTTGGGTGGACAACCAGGTGATGACTAGAGCTTGAGTGTCATGGTGTTCAAAAGTGGTTCTCAAAGCTTCAATGAATTTGTCAAAGTCTCCAAAACCTTTTGGTTTCTTGGTGGTTGGGTTGATGGCTAGGGCAGCTTTACAAAAGAGAAGGCCCAGGTCAGGGCTGCTCTGGACTTCATGTAGAAAAGGATGAAGGCAATTTTCTTTGCCTCAGTGTTGTAGACTTCATCATTGACAAAATGATAGGTCTGGACTGAATTGAGTCAGATAGTGGCTTTAGTATAGCTGTCATCAAAGGTGTTGGGGGAGCTGATACAGAGTTCTATGGATTTCAAAAGGATGGTCATCATAGGAGAGGGTGCGAAAGAGGGAGAAGATGTATAGGAGCAAAAGTGTGGACAAATGGAGGGGGGGGCTGGGAGAGGATGGGACAACTGGAAGGAAAATAGAGAGGGGTAAGAAATAATTAGGGTGGGGGAGGGTGGTGTGGGATTCCTGGGGATACTAAGTGTGAGAGGTGGTGGGTAAGGTCATGTCTTCCTGCTGCTCTACAAAGTCAGGGAGGTTGGTGTTAGAGTCTTTGTTTGAAGGGGCAGTGGGAAAGGGTGAGGATAAAGAGTCTGAAGGGAGGTCTGTGGTGGTGAGCCTATGTGTATGCAATAGGGCTAGTTCTAAGGCAGAGGGTTGTTGGGGAGGAATGGTGAGGGAACTATAACAATGACAGTTCTAAACAAAGAGCTTAATCCTTTTGTTATGCTTGGTCTGGGTAGGAACAAGCATATACTCAAAAAACTAAAATGTAGGGTCAAAGGTTTGAGGTGTAGATAAAATACTTGTCACTAGGATCAAAGGTTCTGTCAACTAGGACATATAGTTGATGGTTTGAAGGTAAGTCTACCTACCAAGGAGGTAGCAGCAAGTTTTGATGAGAGGAGTGAAGAGGAACAAGGTAGATTGAGCAGGACTAAGCTGGAGCACAAGGGATGAAGCACTAGGGCTTATATACTGTACAATAGAAGGTTATGAATGTTCAAGTGCAGATGTCAGTGATGCAGGAAGACTTGTACATACCTTTGGTAACAGAAGTAGCTTAGTACATTGTAGTTCAGGGTCAAGAAGTATTGATTCTCTGCTGTGCAGAGTGTGTACTTAAATACAGTTTACATGTGAACTATAGTACCTAAAATGGTTTGTTCAACACTCCTCCTTGAGTGATATATGTAAAGTATGAAATCACAGAGAGAAATGTAAGTACTAGGAGTAAAACTCCAGACTGAGTTGGAAATGGAATTCTCAGAATTTGACATGTCTGAGGTTCTTTGTGAACATATCCATTGGGTTGTCAGTCCCTGGGATATGGAAAAGTTCAACCAACTTGTGAACAAGCACTGCATCACAAATAAAGTGATATTTAATGCAAATATGCTTGCTGTGCTTTTTGGTAACAGGATTTTGCACTATGAATAAACTACCCTGGTTGCCTCCACAGATGGGGATTGGTTTCAGAGAGAATCCAAGTTCACCCATCATTTCATGGATCCACACACATTGTCTAGAGCAGTCACTGAGTGCCATATACTCTGCTTTGGTGGAAGAGACAGTTGTGGTCTTTTGTAGGTGTGAGTTCCACAAGAACACATCATCAGCCATTTTTAGATAAAAGCTGGTTTGTGAGTGTGTAGTGTTAATGTCTTGTGCCCAATCAGAGTCCATACAGGCAAGAAGGCCTTTGTCAGAGGTGTCATTATACACAAGTGAATAATCACAAGTGCTGACAAGGTACTGGCATATGTATAGAGCCCAGTTAAGATGCTCTTTGGAGGGATTGGTGGATATGTGTGCCATTTGGGTGATGGCATAGGCAATGTCCAGTGGTGTGCTGATCATGAGATACAGCAATAAGCCAATCATCATCTGAAAACACATCTGTAGTTCAGGTTGGACTGGTTTTGTTATGATTCACCCCTATTCTTTTCTTTTTGTCATTCACGCTTGTCATCATTGGCTTTACCCGATGTTTCTACTTCAATAGAGTGCTTTAGAACCTGCAACGTGTTCATCGCACACCCTTATCTCTGTTATCTTTACTTCTCTTTCTTTTCAAACTTTCTTTGCTTAGTCATAGTTGTTCTGCAACCTTCTATGACCTTCCATTGCACAGTATATAAGCCTAGATACTTCGTCCCTTGTACTCTAGCTTAGTCCTGCTCAATCTACCCTTGTTTCCTTCACTCTCCCCATCATAACTTGCTGCTACCTCTTCGGTAGGCAGACTTACCCTTGAAACCACCTGCTATACATTCTAGTAGGAAGAACCCTTGATCCTTAGTGGCAAGTCCTTCATCATCGCCTTGAACCCTTGACCCTACATTTTAGTTCTTTGAGCCTATGCTTGTTCCTACCCAGACCAAGTGTAACAAAAGGACTAAGCTCTACATTTTAGACTATCATTGTTATAGATCCTTCACCATTCCTCCTAGGACCACCTCAGCTTTAGAATGAGCCCTATTGCATTCACATAGGCTTACCACCACAGAACTCCCCTCAGACACTTCATCCTCCTTGTCCTCCCCCTCCAAAACATCTCAAAACCCAGACACTACTCTCCCCACCATTGCTGAGCAACAGGAAGACATTGACCTTGCCCATCAACTCTCCTCAGTGCTTCACATCCCCAGGGTTCCCACACCACCTTCCCCCACCCCAACTGCCTCTCACCCCCCTCTATTCCCCTTCCAGGTGCCTCACCCTGCCCCTGCCCCTCCTCCTCTTGTTCACACTTTCGCCCCTACCCAACTCCTCCCACCTTTCACCCCCCCCTACGATGTCTACCCTCTCGAAACCAGTCAAACTTCACATCGGCTCCCCTGACGCCTTCAATGGTGACTGCACTAAGGCAACCATCTGGCTGGACTCTGTCAGAACTTACCTCCTAGTCAATGAGGAAGTGTACAGTACTAAGGCTAAGAAGATTGCCTTCACCCTCTCCTATATGAAGTCTGGAGCTGTCCTGACCTGGGCTTCCTCTTTCCAAAAAGACCCCTCTCCTTGAAAACCGACGGTAGCACCAAAGGCTTTGGCGATTTGGAAGACTTTGTTATAGCCTTCAAAACCACCTTCAAACACCACAACACCAGAGCCTTCACCATTACTTGGCTTTCCACCCAACAAATGTCTGGCAATGCCAGAATTCCAGAACTCATGTTGTTTATCTCTGAGTTTCGCAACAAGGTCCAGATCAGCAAGATCGTGGACAAGAACATCCTTATCGGATATTTTTCCACAGCCCTCCCTGTCTGCCTCATGTGTCACATCATGTCCATGGACACCATCCCCACCAAAATTGATGAATGGTACTCCAAAGCTGTTCACTTCCTCACTCAATGGGGAAAGGCTGAGGACATTGCCAAAAGGAACAAGTCTGGTTCCTCCACTTATCATTCGTTCACCTCTCCCTCCTCCCGCCCCTCAAAAGACCCTGACACCATAGATGTCGACACCATCAAAATTGGCAAACTCACCCCAGAGGAATGTCGCTGATGCATTGCAGAAGGATGTTGCTTCCAATGCCGGAAGCCTGGTCATCTTTCTGGTGAATGCCTCGCCTTCCAATCCAACAACCCGAGGCTGAAGAAGACTTCGGAGAAGAAGGTTAGGAAGGTTGAAGAAGTCCCCCAACTGAGAGAAGTTGAGGACAATGACAATGAAGAAACCGTAGCTCAGATCTCCTTCACCATTCCAGGCAAGGATTTTTAGATGGAGGGCGTACACCAATGCAACAGCCCTCCTTTTTTTGTGCATCTGTACTTGTATCATTGATAACAAAACGATCTATGCAAATCCCTGTTCACATCGTCGAACCTTCACACTTGAAAGCCATTGGAACATGTGCTCTGATTGACTCTGGAGCACAAATCTCTTGCATCGACTGGGACTTTGTCCAAAAACACAAACTCCCAACAACCAAACTCACCACCCCTATCACTGTCAACAACGTTGACCAATCTGCCAACAAGAATTGTCAAATCCGCTTCACCACCTCCCTCTTTGTCCACATTGGATCAGTGGCTCACCAAGTCACATTCTACATCCTCAACTGTGGAAACAAGAACATCATCCTTGGACTCCCTTGGCTTAAGGAAGTCAATCCCACCATTGACTGGACCTCTCATGAGCTATCCATTCCCCTGGAATCTGATCAATCGGACCACCTCTATCAAAAACACACTTGACCCCCTCCTCCAACTCCTGCCACTCCCACTCCTTGACCCCCTTGCCATGTCAACATCAACACTGTTTGGGATGGATGACTCTTCAATTACATGCAGAAGGAGACTCAGCAACAGCATCTCCTTTGAAACCATGATGTCTGGGTCATCCAATGGATCATCCAATGTGGCTCTTGCTTTGTCCCAAACACCACCATCACCAAACTCACCACTGCCACTGAACTTGCCATGGCTGCCATGAAGGCGAAACCCAAGCCTGTTCTTCCACAGGAATATGCTGACTTTGCTTCTGTCTTTTCAAAGGAAGCAACCAACCATATACCCCCTAGCTGACCCTACAACCACAAAATTAACCTTGACAAAACCTTCACCCCAAAGATCGGCAAACTCTACCCTCTCTCCCCTGATGAAAAGGCAGCCACCAACGCCTTCCTCAATGAGAACCTCACAGCCAGAAAGATCCAGAACTCTCCCCAAGCAGCCCCTTTCTTCTTCATCAAAAAGAAGAATGGAGGTCTTTGCCCCTGTCAAGATTACCGACATGTCAACAAGCATACAGTTTGAGATGCCTATCCCCTCCCCCTTATTTCAGATCTCATTGACAAGCTCAAGGAAGCTAAAGTCTTCACTAAGTTTGATGTCCACTGGGGCTACAACAATGTTCACATCAAAGATGGACACCAATGGAAGGCCACTTTCATCACCCACAAGGGCCTCTTTGAACCCACTGTCATGTTCTTTGGACTTTGCAACTCCCCCATGACATTCCAACATTTCATGAATGACTCTTTCAGAGACATGATCGCCAAAGGATGGCTTGTCATCTACATGGATGACCTCCTTATCTTCTCCCCCAACACTAAGACCCATGAGGAACGTACCAAACATATTCTACAACGTATGCAAGAACTTGACTTTCATTTTAAGCTCAAAAAGTGCAAGTTTGCAGCATCTGAGGTTGAATACCTGGGTATAATCATCTGCCCAGATGAGCTTGCCATGGACCTGGTCAAACTCAATGGCATTCAAGAATGGCCAACACCCTCTAAAGTCAAGGATGTTTGCTCCTTCCTTGGCTTTGCCAACTTCTACCAACATTTCATTCCCAACTACTCTAACATCGCCCGCCCCCTCCTTGACCTCACCAAGAAGAACCAACCCTGGAACTGGTCCCCTTCTTGTCAAGACTCCTTTGATGAACTGAAGAAGCTTTTCCTCTCTCAACCAATCCTCCACCTCCCTGACCCTGCCTGACCCTTTGCCATTGCCACCGATACCTCCAAGTACGCCTCTGGAGGTGTCCTCCTCCAAACCAATGCCAACAGTAACTGGCATCCCTGCTCCTACTTGTCGCAATACTTCTCCCCTACAGAGCAAAATTACAACATCTATGACCAAGAACTCCTTGCTGTCATCCGTGGTCTCAGAGCTTGGCAACATTATCTCCAAGGATCTCCTTTTCAGGTTCAGGTCTTCATGGATCACAAGAATCTGACATACTTCTGCCAACCCCAGAAACTTAATTGTCGACAGGCTTGATGGTTACTCAATATCTCAGACTTCAACCTCTGTCTCACCCATGTCCCTGGAACCTCCCTTGCTACCCCCAATGCCCTCTCCCACCGCCCTGATCTCCTTCCCAACACTGATGACAATAATGACAATGTCACCCTCCTGCCCGAATCTCTCTTTGTCAATGTCATTGACATCACCCTCCAGGAGAAGCTAGCCTCCTCCACCTCCAACCCCCTTGTGCTTGATGCACTCCGAGCCACCACTGGTGATGTTCCCACTCGCTTTTGCTCTCAACTCTCTGACTGGCAATATGATGGTGGCATCCTCACCTACCAAGGCTGTGCCTATGTTCCCCCAGATCTCCACAAATCCATTGTTGAATGACACCATGATCACTTTGCTGCCGGCCGCCCTGGCTAGCTGACAGCCCATCAGCTTGTTACCTCCAAATTCTGGTGGCCTGGCCTTGCCCAGTTTGTATGGAAATATGTTGAAGGATGCGCCTCCTGCCAGTCTGCCAAGGCCAACACCCACCCCACTGTCCCCCCTCTTTGCCCCATCTCCTCCTCTTGCTCTCATCCTTTCCAGCAAGCTTCTTAATCATGGATCTTCCCCTCTCTGATGGCTTCAACAGTCTTTTGGTTGTGGTAGACCATGGGCTTACTAAGGGGGTGATTCTCTGCCCTATGAAGAAATCCATCTCTGCCAAAGGGATTGCCTCCCTCTTTTTCCACAAGGTTTACACTCGGTTTGGCCTGTACGACAAGATCATCTTGGATCATGGTCCCCAATTTGCCTCTGCCTTTGCCAAAGAACTCAGATGACTCCTTGGATATGACCTCTCCCTCTCCACTGCCTATCACCCTCAATCTGATGGAGAAACAGAACATGTCAACCAAGAAGTCGAGACCTATCTTCACATCTTCTGTGGCAACTCCCCTTCCACATGGTCCCAATTGATCTCTTATACCAAATTCGCCCACAACCACCACCCTCACTCTGTCACCAGCAAATCCCCCTTCTTCCTCACCTATGGCTTTGAACCTCACCCCCTCCCCACTGTCATTGTCAAATCCAACCTCCCTGCAGTCGAAGAACGACTGAAAATCCTCTCTGCCACTTGAGACAAAGCTCTGGCAGCCCATGAACTTGCTAGACAAGTCATGAAAGCTCACTCTCATGGTAAATTTACCCCCTTTCATAAAGGTGACAAGGTTTGGCTAGAAGCCCACAACCTGAAACACCTTATCTCCCACCCAAAGTTTGCCCTCAAGCAAGAAGGACCCTTTACCATTGTTCAGGTGCTATCTCCCCTCATTTACAAACTCTGTCTCCCCTGTACCTGGAAAATTCACAACACATTCCACACCTCCCTCCTATCACCCTATCACGAAAACAATGTACATGGTCCAAACTTCCCTTCTTCCCCACCTGACCTTATCGATGGAGAAGAAGAGTATGAAATGGAAAAGGTGGTCCAACACAAGGGAACTCTAGATAACTGATGCTTCCTAATCTGATAGAAGGGATACTCAGCTGAAGAAGACTCTTGGCTTCCTGAGTCGGAGTTCAAACATGTCAAGGAAATTCTCTCAGACTATAAGAACCTTCACCCCTCCATTTTCCCTTTATCCTCTCACCCACCATCATCCCATCGCAATGCCTGACACCTCCCCTAGTCACACCTCCTCCATTGAAGTGGATGCTGGCTGGAACCCACCTCCTGAACTTCCTTGCCTTGAAACCTTAGACCATGCTTGGGATGGCCCATGGCCCCCCTCTCCTATCACTACCAAACCTGTTGTCAACCCTCCTTGCTTCGCCTCTCATCTATGCTGCAACTCTTTCTCTTCTATTCAACAGGGATGTATGCTTTCATTTCTGGACAATTCCAATCTTCGTATCTCCCTTTGAAACCATTTAGAACCTTCATCCCCTCTTCATTCCCTCTTTCATATATACTTTGAACTTTCACACCTCCACTCCTATGCCGACCTCATCGCCAATGATATCACCTGCATGCACCATGCCTTCCGCATCACAGAGACCCACCACACCCTCCAGGAACTCGTCATATCTGCCATGCATCAGTTGGAAATGGACAAGTTGACCTTGGATATTCAGTGCTATGTGAAACATCTTAACACAAGGTCTAATGCTAATGAACAATCCCCTGAGCCCTCTAGTACCCCCTTGACCCTCGAGGAGCTAGCCTCCATCAAGCGAATGGAAGTAGCTTGGGAAGGTGAGAGAAATCACCCTCTACTGGAGACCCATCCCCTTTACAATCACGCCTGCTTCCATTGTCACTGTCTTTTGCATATTAGGGCTAACTGAGTCTACTATTGTTGCCCTCATTGTAATAGACATGCTCCAGGCCACTCCGCATACCAATGCCCCCTTCTCCATTGCCGGTCTCCAGCCCCCCTCATTCCCTCTTTGTCTTCCTTCTCATCTCAGTCCTCTCATCACTCTCACAGATCTCGTGCTTCTTTGTCCTCCACTTCCACTTGCCCCCTTTCACAGCACCTCTTGTCCTTCCCGGTCCCTCACACTCCTCTCCCTATTTCCCCTCTCTCTGGTCGTCATCATCGCCAACATCTCCCTCATTCTAACACCAAATTTCATCATCTTTCTGGCATGCTTACCGAAGGATCCCTCGATGTCGATGAAGAATGGGGATACCCTGACTATGATGCCTCCACTTATGCCAACATGACAGGCTCCCCTGGTGGTGATCGCTGCATGGACCTCTAGTTCGTTTCTTTCTCTTACCTTTTGGTTTCTCACTGTAGTTTTGAATGTACTCCAGGGGTAATGTTACGATTTGCTCCTATTCTTTTCTCTTTGTCATTCACGCTTGTCATCATCAGCTTTACCCAATATTTCTACTTCGATAAAGTGCTCCAGAACATGCAACATGTTTGTCACACACCCTTATCTCTGTTATCTTTACTTCTCTTTCTTTTTGAACTTTCTTTGCTTAGTCATAGTTGTTCCACAACCTTCTATGACCTTCCATTGCACAGTATATAAGCCTAGATACTTTGTCCCTTGTACTCTAGCTTAGTCCTGCTCAATCTACCCTTGTTCCCTTCATTCTCCCCATCATAACTTGCTGCTACCTCTTTGGTAGGCAGACTTACCCTTGAAACCACCTGCTATACATTCTAGTAGGAAGAACCCTTGACCCTTAGTGGCAAGTCCTTTGTCATCACCTCAAACCCTTGACCCTACATTTTAGTTCTTTGAGCCTATGCTTGTTCCTACCTGGACCAAGCATAACAGGTTTCTCATTCTTCACTGGGTAATAACCTTGTGGAAAAAAAGCTGGTGCAGCTTTGGCATTTGTCATACCACAGCATTCTAGCACTTTGTCAAGGTAATCTTTTTGATCTAGTTTGATTATATTATGACCTTCTCAATGAATGTTCATTCAGGGGAACTCTGTGGGTTTTCTGAGGTCATGACATTCCCACTTTTTCATGAATGTGGCCTTTACCTTGTCTACAAAGGTTTTGTTTGGTCCACAGAAGAGGGCATCATCTACATAGACAATCGCCAGTACTGTCTTTTCCTTGTGATATATAAAAAGTCTGGTGTCTGTCTTGAGACTTTCAAGCCAAGTTCTGCCATGGACTTATCAAGTGCTTTCCACCAGGCTAAGCTGGCTTGCTTGAGTCCATATAGTGTGCATAAGAGGCAGAGGACTTTGCCTTTGCATTTGGGTGGCATAAACCCTTTAGGAAATTCCATATCTCATCAAAAATTGTGTGAGCAGAAGTGATGAGTGAATTGTCCAGTCACATGAACAAGAAGTTTGTGTCACTTCCAGAGGCCACACCAAGGTAGATCATTAGCTGGGACTTGGGCTGCAGTTTCCTGCCACACCATTCAGCTGGTATGTGTAGTGTTGCCACAGCTTTGACTTTTTGCCAACTTAAGTCGTAGCTGAGTTGCCATGAATCCTCACTTAGCCAAGTTGTGGCTCTTGGTGCCACCAGCTCAACATTTCTGGCTCAAGCTGGCCCAATCAACTCAAAGTCAGCTCAAGCCATAGCCATATATATATATATATATATATTTCATTCATGATAACTATGTTGGGCCTCCACATTGAGCAAATGGCTAGGTACTGTATAGTATTATGTATATGGTACTTCTACATGAGTTCCATGTCACTAACAGTGCTGTGGTTCTCTCGAGTGAGAGTGGGATTCTCCTTGGCAAGAGCAAGGCTGGTAGCTGGCTCCTCTCTGAACAGACCTCTTGAGGCTGATGCTAAGAGCTTTCACCAGCTCAAAACCAATCTCTCCACCCCTCTTGCTTGCCTCTATTTTTACTAGTCCTCCCTGTAGTGTAATTAGCAGCATGTATGATTGTGCTTGTGGCTAAAGACTGCTGTGACAAGGACTTGTGTGCAAGACATGTATTGAACCATACCACTTGTCTTCCAGGTCAGTAGCTTCTGTATGTGTCAAGGTCAATAGCATGCCAGTAAAGGATGTTAGATAAGGCTATGGCTTGGGTCTCATCAGCACCTGTTGTGGAATATGTTACCACTTGCCTTGAGATGTTTGTCAAGCATGTCCCACATCCTCTTTCTCACCTTCCTTTCCTGTACCCATTATGTGCATTTCTTGATTGGGGTAAGCTTGCTGCATGCACAGGCATCAAAGGAGGATGCAGGTGCCAAGATTTCTTGCTTGTGACTGATCTGCCAGATGGCAACACCAATTCAAGAGACACCACTGGAACATCTGATATTGTCATGATACTCATCCTGGGCTGTCAATGTGTGTGCATCAATATAGCTTTTTTTTCACTCCCATTGATGGTGAGTCAGAGAAAAGAGCAGGTGGCTTACTGGTTTGGAATAGTGTGCACTCCATAAGACATCCAGTTTCACACAAATACCCTCCTAGATGTGAGTGACTTTGTTGTTTTTGGGTTGGAGATGACCATTATGGTGGTTGAGCAGGGTGTCCAACTGTGCAGCAATGTATGCACCTTTGTATGGGCAGGCTTGGTGTCCTGTAGCTCCACCAGCTTGAAGGGCAAAAATGGCATGGCACCATCTCCAGGCTGTTGTTGAAGCAGCCCTATTTGATGCAGGCCTTGATATGGTCTTCAAGGATGGCAATGACAGTGTCAATGATGAAGAGGATATTGTGAGATGTGCATTCAAAGTCAAGGTCTTGGATAAGGAGGGCATTGTGTGGACAGCTGCAGGCAGAGACCTTGCTCACAAGAGTCCATTATTTTGGAATGACATTTTCAGCCCCAAAGGCTTCTACTTTGGCTTGGATAGTGGCAAGGTATCATTCATATGTAGGACATGAGGCATGACCTGAAATTAAGGATTTCTTTGTACTTGTAGCATATTTGGTCTTGATGCAGGTAGTCCAGAAACAAAGATACATAGTAGATATTCATCCACAAACAGTAATACATAACTGTAGTACTAATTGTCCTCATTGGTCTCTTCATTACCAATGACACCTATAACATGGTCCACACAAGAACTGAGTCCATCATGAGTAACATTTTTGCTGACGATTGTAGCAAGCACATTGTCATCATCAACATCAAATACATCTGCCCTATGAAAAGAATCCATCCCTTCGTGAAATTTAGCTACTTCTTCTTCAGGAAAAACTTGACCATTTGTAGAGCTTCCATGAGTACTGGACTAATTTGGTTCTGATGCTTCATCATGGTTTCACTGCCTGATGAAAAAACCCTCTTGCAAGAGACTACAAACACCTATATGAGGAGGTAGTCCATGGCCATCTTGTAAAGAGTAGGATAGGTAGCATGCAAAGCCTGAGAGAGTGTGCAGAGAAGTGAATACCCAATGAGAAGGCAATAAACTTACCACCCAAAAAGAGGGTGGGTCTGTTCCCTCCATTGAGCAAGGTGCTGTCATGTCTGAGGTGAATTCTTGTTTGACTGTTTGCAAAGCATTTTGAGTTCACAATGAATGCAATGTTAGTAAACCATCTCGTGAAGTGAGAGTTCTTGATGAATGGGAATTGGGGTGGTCTACAGGAGGCAAGAGACCTTGTGGTGATAGTGATTCCACCAGATCATCAGTTATTTGTGCTTGATAGTCACTCATCTGACAAGATGTCAGTACTGGGAAGAGACAAAAGGAGTACCTGCAACATACCAATCTAAAAAGCACCTGTTTGACTGTGGTGACCTCATCTGGCATCCAGTTCACCTCCATCCAGCTGAGGCAAATAGTAGGATTGATAACTGTTGGATTTGAATTGTTAGGATACAGATGAGCTAAAGGAGTGGCAAAACATACACATGGAAATCATCTACACATTGGTTTTTTTCATCTGATTGTAGTACTGCCTTGCTGTTGCAAGACCAATGTCAATAAAGGAGGCACAAGGGGAACAGATTCCTGCAAGTGCTCCCACTGGGCAATGAGGGCTTCAAATAAGGAAACTATGTGCAAGAGGAGTGGCAAGCTTTCACTCAACAAAACCTGCTGCACAGCATGAGGGATCTAAGCCAATGACAAAGCATCATTAGATACTCAAGTTGCCAATATGTGAGTGAGCATACCTCAAGAACAATCTCCAAGTCCTCCAGCATGCCCTAATGCATTGTGTTGAAGGCATGGTCTGTGATATCATGGTGTGATGGGGCTCAAAAGTAGTCAAGAGCCTATGCACAAACCAAGGCTTGACAGCAGCTCTGAAAGATTGGGAAGGTTGATGTACCTGCTTGAGGATGTGGAGACAGTTGACCATGAAATAGACTGAGGCCCATCATGTCTTGACATCTCTGATGAGTTCAAGCTAGGGGAGTTGGGCTCAATTACCTTCATCATCCACAACCAGCCCATCTGGTTGCCAGTAACAATGGTGTTGTCAAATGCCTCACGATGGAGGCTAGAAGTGCACACGATACATATGATGTTGTGGCCAAGGGCAATTGGGTCCTGTTGGAGGGCATTAATGTAGGTATGCTTGTCAATAACAACTGATGGGTTTAGATTGTCAACTCAGGTATCACTGGTAGATGCAAACTTGATGTCCATGCACTTCTCGACAATATGGCTGGAGCACAGATTGATGATGGGTGGGAAACACATGATATGCCAATTGACTGGATCAAAACTGATCCCATGCGATCCAAGCAGGACAGATAATTCTCACATTCCAGCATTGTTATTCATAGTGTTATTGAGGGTGAAGTGGCCAATCTGTTGAAGTATGTCTGAGTGAATCCTATAGCATGTACAACTGATGACAAACCTTGTGTATAACCATGGTTCAATCTAAGAGATGTAAGATGGTTTTTGCAATGCTTACTCCCATGTGACTCCCTGGGAAATGATGGAATGCAATCATCCTTACTTTCATTCTCAGAGTATCCAGTTGATCTTCCTTCATAATTCAATGTGCCGTCAGGGCCACAAAGGGCTGGTTGTTCTTGTCTGTCCAGATGTTGCTCATGAATGATATTTTATCTTTGGCTTGCTAAATGAGGTGTCAGTAGAGTAGAAAGGATTAATATGAACATGTACAGTGAGGTTAGCTTTCAGAAGATGGAAATACTGTCGCCAGGCCTCAATGATCAGTTCATGGAGTTTTGTTCAGCAAGGAATTTGGGAGTCTCTAAGATTTGGATGGAGAAGGAGGAGGTGCCAGAATTCCAGACATTCAACAATGCTGAGCAACTTGTGTGAAGTTTAGTAATTGCACCCATGTGGGATATCTACAATGATGTACCTGATCATCAGCAACTATAAAATGCAGTAAGTATTGATGGAGTGCTGGAATCATGAATGATGGTAAACTGCTCTCCAAGGGGGCATGACCCAACCATAAGGAAGCATCTTGCTGATGCAGAGCAGGGAGTGATTGAATTGAGACATCTGGGGCATTGAGGACTTCATGAAGTGTCTGGAACATCAACAAATACCAGGTTTCATCATAGTGCATCATAGTGTCATAGTATTTTCATAGTTTATTCATAGTATCATAGTAATTTCATAGTGCCATAGTGATTTCATAGTGCCATAGTAACTCATAGTATTTTGATGGTATGTACATAGTGTGTCATAGTGTTCTCATAGTGTTTTCAAAGAGTTTTCATAGAATGCCATAGTATGTCATAGTGCTTTCATGAACTGCACCTCCAACTATATTTAACCAATCACTTGTATACTACACTTTGCTAACACTTATCCTACACTTTTGCTATGCTTTTTGTACTTTTTTTTGCTACAATTTTGCTACACTTTTCCAACACTTTGTTACACTTTGGCTACACTTTGGCTACACTTATCCTGCACTTTTGCTACACTTTCTGTATGCTTTTTTGCTACACTTTTGCTACACTTTTCCAACACTTACCTACACTTTTGCTACACTTTTTGTACACTTTTTTGCTACACTTTTGCTACACTTTTCCAACACTTTTCCAACACTTTGCCAACATCTTGCCTACACTTTTACTACACTTTTACTACACTTTTTGTACATTTCTTTGGTACACTTTTGGTGCACTTTTTCAACACTTTTCCAAAACTTTGCCAATACTTTTCCTACTTCTTTGGTACACTTTTTCAACACTTTTCCAACACTTTTCCAACAAGGTCATTCCCATACTTCAAGTCAAAAAAGTGAACAAGTCCAATTAATTATTTGTACTTATTTGTATCACCTGGCTTATATAAACCCAAAAATCTTCAAAAACATTCTCACCCTCTTTTGCTTCTCTACTTTTACCATCACCACTTTTACTCTTCATCATTGGTCATCACCACTTATTATCTTATCATCATACATGTTATTACTCAATCCTATTTATGTCCACTTATTTGTTGATTTAGGGGTATTTCCAATTATGGAAATGCTTACATGATCAAGATTAGGGGTAATTTCCCATTATGGTAATGTCATGTGATGATGTTATGATTATGTCATGTTAGGAGTATATCCATATATAGTTATTTAATTCATGGTGTTGCTGTTTTAAAATATTCATATCTCCACAGTGTGTGAACCAAATCACATGACCCTGGGAGCATTTATGTAGCCAAGGGTATGGGCTATCTAAGACTCCACCAAGGCTAAGTGTGATTCCCATGGCCTGTGGCAGTACACATCATGCACTGCAATTGTGGCAAACATGGAAAGGGTTTTTGAGCTCACTGTAGTACCTTCCAAAGGGTCATCAAAATTACATTTGATGACCACAGCAACACACCTTCCACCGCTGTGTCAATGAAAGTCTGCTCTGATACCAACTTTACAGCACCAAAGTCAGGAGACAACACCAACTGACTTTGGAGTGGGGGTGGGGTGGGTGCACATCACTAGTGGCAGTGGCAAAGGTTTGCAGTATGGCCTGTATCACAGAGTTATTTTAGTACTCTGTCATATTTAACCATTATTAGCATATGCATAAAAACTAAGGTGCTTATGAACATAGTACTTTTAGTATATCTTCTCTTGCTCCTGCAGCTGTGCATCCATTCCAGTGTTGATCTATCCAACTAAGTTGTATAGTAGGATCAACAACTATCATGCAAGGAATTGACAAACATCATTGAAGGGTGAACAAGACTTACACATAGCAATAACATAACACATGTATGCACTGATAATAGTCTCATGTCCAACTGAGCTCAACCTTGATTTATGAAACACAATATGGCACATTGGCAGCCAGTGCCTCCCATTACATCATAAACACCTCAATGTGGGGATTGTAGCATCTAAGACAGGTGTACTCTCACTTGACATACACTGTTGTGTAGTATGAGGTATCTAGGATATTCTAGTTAGTAAATATTATGCATATGAAAAAACATTACCTTTAAGACAACTTCAAAAGCTTATAGCACCTCCAACTACATCACTGTGAACTTGCATTGAGCAAGATTGTCATTTGGCCCACAAGGTAGCAAGAGAAAATATCAACAGCCCAAAGAGGAGTTTAACAACTAAATAGATTAACAGATAACAATTTACAAGATAGATAGCACAGAGTTGATTGATGATAAAATAGATCATATCCCAGCATGTCTTGACATCATGAAAGAGCTTGACCACTGGTACTTTGATGGAGTTACTGGTATACCACTCATTGGTGTTGCCATTAATAATGGTGTCATGAAACCCTTTCTGATGCTATGTAGTGCCTGGAGCACAGCCTCTATATATTATTTTCTATATGTCTTTGCAGTGTATGTGTGGAATGCTAGACTATGTCCTCTGTGATGTATCCTATGGAATTTGTATACATTATTTGAGAGTGCTGGACAGACCTGTGTCCTCTATTGGATATCCTATAGAATCTGTGTACATCAGTTGAGTTAATTGTCCACAGCCTTTATAAAGGGCTGTAAAGGTCTATAATAGTAAGTACCTTCCATAGTGTTTGTCATAACACACAAACCTGTACAAACTTGCACACTCTTTGGCTGGCTTGTATTACAGTACACTTGGCCTGGAGAGGGACAAGCAAAGCTTTGTAGGATCACCTGTACAAGTCAAAGGGGTCAAAGAATGAGGGTTTGGACCTAGATAGACTAGTCAAATGGATGGTGATGAAAGTTTATGAGAGCCGATATGCTCAGGAACAAGTCAAAGAGTCTTGGAGTGGCTGCCAAAGACAAAGATTTTCAGAGTTTTAAGGTCAAGTAGTTAGATTATGGGAGATCAAGTAGGTTGATCTAATGAGTAATCAAGGATGAAGGAGGAAGGAGGCAAGGGGAATAATTCCCTTGAGGATTAAGAACTGAGATGAGACAAGTGAAGATGAAAATCCAAGTAGGAATTGTTTAAGGATAATTTATGTATGTACATGGCTGCTAGGTATATGTATATACTACCAAGATGATCCAAAGGCATATGTATCTAAGGAGTCATCCAGAGTAATGGTAGAATATCCATAATGCTATGGTAGGTAAAAATGGACATGCAGCAAACTGTAATCACTGAACCTGTCTGTGATGATAAAAGAAAGAAGATACAAATAGTGCAAGGCTACACAAAGGGAAATACATAGGAATATCCAAGAAAAGAATGATCAGGGATGGCTCAGCATACCATGGAATTGAGATCTATGGGAGGAAATGAAGCTACAGTGGCTGGAAAAAAAGATAAAGTCCAATGAAGAGGGAGAAAAGTAATAGGAGTTCATATGGACTATAACAGTTTGTGGATGAAGTCTGGAATGCATGATGAGGGTGTGCACTCAAACCATTCATGCCATCCCATACCATAAAAAGAGCCCATGAAATCCTGCTTTAGTTGGATGACCAACTGTGGCTCAGATGAGTTACCTTAAACATCCACTCACCTACTCCCCTCCCAGACATCCAAGCTTACTCAAATGCCAGCTCTAATGTGGGCATGGGCATTGTCATCGGCTTCTGATGAAGGTCATGGCAACTCCTCTGATGGCAAGACATACAAGACTCCAAATGGGACATTGGGTGGATGGAAGTGGTTAGCTTCAAACTCCTTGTCCAGACCATCAATCTAATACATCTAAACATGCCCAAAGTGATTTGCTATGGTGACAATATGGGCATCATTGAAGGATGGTGGACAGGTCAACATTACATGTTGAAACCAATATCATATTTCATCATATCCATTCCTTCCTTACTCAAACCAATAACCTACAAACAATTCATATCCAATACATTGCCAGTGCCAGCAATCCAGCCAACCCATTCTCTAGGAGCATCCTTCCCCCCACACATATCATTCTTCTGTGGATTCCCATCCCCTCTCCCCTCATCCCTTTCATCATTGATGCCATTGACCTGCTCACAAAGACAGAAAAGATCACAAGATCAAAACACATCCACTTCCCTTTACTCAATGACAACACCACATAAATGGATATCCCTTACATTGCATGGAAACAGTGATATATAGAGTGGACTGAAGAAGATGTTTTCCTCCAAGAGAGTAATTACTATTAAAGACAACCTGCCTACATGCTTCAACAGCCATATTGGATCACATCCTGTCATTCCTAGCCAGGTGGACTCAATCCCCTGCCCATACCTTTTATTTACACCTCACCCATCACCTTTATGTCCACATTGGCTTGCACAAGACTGGGTATGATTATGGTTATCTAGCTCCACCCCCTTATAATCCTTGTGTGACAGCAATGAACTGAACATGCCCATTCTTGACTCCCACCTAGACCCAGCATGAGTGTCATCAACACCATGTGGACCAAGATAACCAAAGAGACATATAGTGCAAGCCTTCTGGCCTTTCATGCATACTGATTGTACCTCAGCTATGTCATATGTAGAATAGATCAGCTGTGTCCCCATTGCATCTGCACTGCTACCACTACTGCTACTCCCAACCCCACTGCCCACCACACCTGTCCTAAAAAGCATATCTGAAAGATGCCTGCACATCCTCCCACTATAAGAACTCAAGTCAAGGGCAGCTCTTAAAGAACCACTTTCAGGACAAGAAAGATGCAATTCCAAATCTAAAATACCAATACAATACATGAGCTCTTATATACCTGCCTATGAGGCTATGTGTACAGCCATGTATAGTGAACACTATACTGCATGAGGCATATGGCTACATAAATAGAAATATAAGAGTGTGGCATGTGAATGACTAATATATTACTAAGAAAAAAATAAAGTTCTAACATTACCCCCTTTTTGAGGCTTTTCTTCCATGAAAAGACATGTTATGCATCATGTGGGATTGCTAAGTGAGAAAATTGTTGGAGCAAAAGAAGGGACCAGGTATCTCTGGAAGAATTCCCTGACACTTGGGACAGGTGCAAGGCAGATCAGGTTCATTGGTGTTATATCAGACCTGAAGGCCTGGAGGTTGTTTAGCCATGGGATGAAGTTGATGAAAGTCTTGTAAGGCATCCATGACATTTTCTAATTTGGAAAACTTTTTCCATTCTCACTCTTCTCATGGGAACCCTTTCCAGTGCATGAGGTATTTGATGACATTTCTCTGTTCACAGGTGTCTACAATTTCCTTGACCTCATGTTCAAGACCCTGTTGTTGTGTGGTAGGAGGTGGTGGGGGTGACATCCTTTGAGATGGGAATTCTCCTTTTTTGTACAGATGTAGGAGACACTCATTGAAGATGGGGTGTATTTGCCACCAAGATTTGTCAAGCTTCAACTTGTATGATGTAAGCCCTACTTTCTTTCCACTTTAAAGGGTCCATATCACATGTTATCCAACTTTCTCATGGGTCTATCCATATGGATGTTCATTGCTTTGAGAAGCACCAAGTCATCTGGTTGATACTTGTGGGGTGCACATGTGTGTCAGTCATGGAAATATTTCATGTCCATTGCTGCATGTTCCAGAGTGGAGGTTGCCTCATCCTGATTTTGTTTCATGAGATCTACAAGTGCAGTTGCTGATTCATTTCTCACAATCATTTGGAAGTTTCTGATCAAAGGCTGTTGGCCATAATTGTACATGAATGGAGAGAATCTGGTTGCCCTGGACATTTTTTGGTTGTTCATGAACTCTGCTAATGGTAACCACTCTGCCCAATCAGATTGCCAATGGTTAGTGTAGATGCAAAGATACTGTTCAACTTCTGCATTCATTCATTCCATTTGTCCATCAGTTTGTGGGTGGAAGGCCATGGATGGGTTTCCTTTGATCTTTAGAAGTGTGTACAGGTCCATCATGAAGGATGACACAAACTGACTTCCCCTGTCCAAGATGACCTTTTGGGGGGTTCCATGAAGTTTAAATATATGGTCCTTAAAAATATATGCTACACCTGATGAGGTAATTGAAGATGAAATGGGAAATAGGTATAACATTTTCAAAAATCTATCTATCATTGTGAGAATGGCATCCTTTCCTTGTAACTCAGGTAATGGGCTGATGATATCTATTGATATAATTTCCCAAGGCACCATGGGAATTTTGTTAGGGGATAGCATGGTTTTTGCATTTTCCCTTCTTGGTTTTACTTTTTGACATGTGTCACAGCTGCTGATATATTTCTCAATGTCTTTGCATAAAGCTGGCCAGTAATATTTTGTCATGATAAGATTGCATGTCCTTTGTCTGGGGTGTCCTGTGAGTGGATGATTGTGGTTTTTGTGGATGATGCATTCTCTAAGTTTGGCATCATTGGATACATAAGTTAATGTGTCCCATACTACCCTTCTGTTCATCCTTTTCCATTTTAACTCTTCCTTTTCAAGTCCTATTCTCATGTATCTTTCTAGTTTGTATTGTAATTTGTTGATCAAATCATCTATTGATTCAACTGGTTGTACAGCAAATATCATAAACATAGCTCATACTTTAATCATGTTTTGGGGAAAAACTTTAATATCTGAGTTGTCAAACTTTATCCCCTTTTCAAAGTCCAACCTCTGGAAGAGACCGTCAGCTGGGTTCATCTTACCTGATCAGTAGGCGAGCTTGAAGTGGTATTCCTGGAGTAATTGATTCCAATAAGCCTGGTGGCAAGACAACTTTTGAGTTTCTTTCTGTTATGATTCACATGGACCCCTATTCTTTTTCCTCTTCTTCTTTTGGCTTCACCTTCCTCCCAGGACAGTATGGACTTGTTTCCTCTCATAGATCTTGCTTCCACACCATGATCAGCCATGCCTGATCTTTCTTTTCTTAGATATTCCTATGTATTTCCCTTCATGCAGCCTTGCACCTATTTATACTTACTTTTCCCTTCATCACAGACAGCTTTACTGATTGCAGTTCACAGCATATTTATACTTAGAACCATAGCCCTAGGGCTATCCTACCACTACTCAGAATGACTCCCCTAGACAGTGCCTTCAGGCCACTTCAGTAGTATATATACCCAGCTGCCATGTACAATATCTTTAAGCAATTCCTACTTGGGTTCTCACCTTCACTCGTCTTACCTCTGTCCTTTGTCCTCAAGGGAATTGTCCCCCTTGCTTCCTTCGTTCTTTGTCCTCAACCACTCAGTGTAGTGGACCCTTGACCACCTAATTAAGTGAAACTCCTTGATCTCTGGTAGTCTAACTACCCAACCCTGAACCCTCATAACCCTTGTCTCTGGCTGTGACCCCAAGACTCCTCAGCTTGTCCCTGAGCATGTTAGCTCTTGTTACTATTGGCCTTACCCCTTCAGCTAGGTAATCTAGGTCTGAACTCTCATCCCTCAATCCTTTGACTTGTGCAGGTGTTCCTACCAAGTCTTTGCTTGTCCCTACCCAGGCCAAGTGTAACAAAAGGAATTGCTTCTCTCTTAAAAGAGCTACCATCGCAGTAGTCTCCGACCATTTCCCACTGACACCCTGACAACCCCCACCCATCAGGCAACCTCCACATCCCAAACAACCGCTTCCACCAAGAAGCCATAGCAGAAGCCTTCCCTGATGATTCAGATTCATCTGAACCAGAACAATCCCCAGTCACTGTCCACCCTTTGGAGGAAGATACAGACATCCTCATTCCTAAAACTTAGAATGTAGACTACCAACTCTCACAACAACTCTCAGAACAGTTATCTGTTCAGGAACCCAACTACTTTGACAAAGAATTTCCTAAAGCCCTAGAACAAACACACACCATCACCCCCACCCTATCTATCCCTCTCAGAACCCTCCCTGAAGTACCATACTCCTTCTTTCCCACCAGACCCAACACCCCAGAAATGGCTGACACAGAACCAGCCACCCATAAAACCACCAAGCTCAGACTAGGCACTCCCAACCACTTTGACAGAGATGCCACCAAAGCCACTGCTATCACCTTCTACCTCACCATCAACAAAGATGTGTATAACAATGATGCCAAGAAAGTGGCATTTGTCCTGTCTTACATGAGAAAAGGATCTGCAGCCACTTGGGCTACAACCTTTAGAGAACAAATTCTTGTGTCTAAACCAAACACCAATGGAACCATCCCATTAGTTGGGATGGTTTCTCAGCCAATGTCAAGAAAGTGTTCTGTGATGGACATGATACACAGGCCACAGCCATCTCCTGGCTGTCCACACACAGGCCCACTACCAGAGTCACACAGAATGAACTTGCCACATACATTGTCAACTTCTGCAATAACATCCAGATCTCTGAAATTACAGACAAAAACATTCTCATCAGCTACTTCTCAGCTGGACTCCTGGTATACCTGATGCATTGCATCATGTCCATGGACACCATTCCCTCCAAGATTGAAGAGTGGTACAACAAAGCCACCCACTTCTTCACCCAGTTCCAAAAAGCTGATGATATCACCTGATACAATTGTTCCTCCCACACAGCCCCCCATCAGACATTTGGTCATCAACATCACTGCCCCACTTGTGACCCAAACACTATGGAAGTCAACACCATTAGAATTGACAGGCTAACCCCTGATGCACAAAAGCAATGCATCAAACAAGGACTATGCTTCTGATGGTGTCAGAAAGGGGATAACTCAAATCAATGCCCAAAATATCCCAGTCAAACTCCACGACCTCACCAATCCTTCCCAAAGAAGATCAGACAAACCACAGCATTCCCCACATTGGAAGAAGACAATTTCCAAGATGAAGAACAATCCCACTCTGTGAAATGCTTGGGTTTTTAGAATGGAGGCCTTGACTAACGTGAGCCCCCTTCCCAACTAGATGTGCACCTGTACTTACCTCTAAAATTCAAAATGCTATTTATATTCCCATTTCAATCATGTGCATATCATCAAACATTGGCACTCAAGCACTCATTAACTCTGGAGTATCAATCTCCTGCATCAACTGGCACTTTGCCAAAAGAAATAAACTTCCCCTGGAATAACTCCTCACCCCAATTCTGGTACACAATGTAGATCAGTCTTGGAACAAACATGGAGACATCAAGTTCACCCCTGAAGTCCCCATCTGCCTCAACAATATTGTCCACTGAGTACAATTCCATATGATGCACTGTGGAAAGGAAAACATAATCCTTGGACACCCTTGGTTGAAAGACACCCACCCCATTATCAACTGGACTTCTGGAGAAGTCACCATCCCTGATTCCACCAACCAGACCAAAGAGCTCTACACACCCCAGAACTCCTATTGACCCATGAATCACACCTGGATGGACCATGACTCTAAACAAGACCACCTGTGTCGATATCTCAACTTTGAAGATCCCTACCACTTTTGTGAAAGAGCCTACAATGTCAGAAATGTCAACTGCATTGTACAATACGGATGCAAAGCATACCACCTTGGGTTCCCTATGGTCAGGAAATTAACCAAAGCTACCAAACTCTCCATGCAAGTCAACCCCACCAATACAACCATACTCCCCGAAGAATACAAAGTATACAAAGAAGTATTTTCCAAAGAAGCCACTGACCATGTTCCCCCTTCCCAATCCCATGATCATAAGATAAATCATGACAAGTCATTCACCCCCAAAGTTGGAAAAATCTATCCTCTCAACCCAGAAGAAAGAAAAGCCACTGAAGACTTCCTCACTGAGAACCTCACAGCAGGAAAGATTCACCCATCCAACTCCCCCCAAGCTTCCCCTTTCTTCTTCATTAAGAAAAAAGATGGAAGACTCCAACCCTGTCAAGATTACAGATATGTCAACAAACATACCATCAAAGACAAATACCTCCTACCCTTAATCTCTGATCTAGTCAACAAGCTAAAAGATGCCAAAGTCTTCATGAAATTTGCTGTCTGATGGGGATACAATAATGTCTGAATCAAAGACAGGCATCAATGGAAGGCAGCCTTTATCTCCCACAAAGGCCTTTTCAAACCAACTGTTATGTTCTTTGGACTAACAAACTCACCCACCACCTTCCAAAGGTTTATGAACGATTCCTTCAGGGATATGATTGTCAAAGGATGGCCCATCAACTACATGGATGACCTCCTTATCTTCTCTCCAGATGAGAAAACCCACACTAAAAGGACCTGAAGAGTCCTCAAACAAATGCAAGAACTTGACCTCCACCTCAAATTATCTAAATGCAAATTTGCTACCACTGAAGTAGAATATTTGGGAATGATTGTCAAACCTGGTACACTAGCAATGGATCCCATTGAACTCAATGGAATCAAACAATGGCCTACACCATCTAAGGTCAAAGAGGTGTGATCCTTTCTGGGATTTGCCAACTTTTATAGAAGATTCATCCCCAACTACTTGAATCTTGCCAGTTCCTATCCCAACCCATCCTCCAATTTCCTGACTTGGCCAAACCATTTGCCATCACCACCAATGCCTCTGAATATGTTACTGGGGGAATTCTACTACAAACAGACAATAATGGGAATTGGAAACCCTGTTCCTACCTATCCCAATCTCCCCCACAGAAAGGAACTATGACATCTATGATCAAGAACTCTTAGCCATCATTCAAGCCCTCAAAATGTGGAAGCAATGCCTCAAAGGACACCCTACCCCCATCTAGGTTTTCACTGACCAGAAGAATCTCACCTACTCTAAACAGCCACAGGATCTCAACCGACAACAAGTGTGACGGCTCCTAGATCTAGCTGATTATGATCTTCAGCTAATCCATATTCCTGGAATGTCCCTGGCTAGGCTGGATACCCTGTTCAGACATCCTGATCTCGTCCCTGATGATGAGACTGACAATCATGATGTCACACTGCTTCCACAATCCCTGTTCATCAATATGATCAACACCACCCTTTCTGACAAATTATGCTCATCCTCAAAAAGTGACCCACTCATCCTAGACTCCCTACAAGCACTCTTTGGGGAGGTGCCTGCTGCACTCAGATCTTGCCTTTCCAATTGGAAATACAACATGGGTATCCTTACCTACCAAGGGTGTGTCTACATATCCAACAACCCCAATCTCTGCTGTTCCAGGTAGCTTGATGCCATGATCATCCCTCTGCTGGCCATCCTGGGTTCTTCAAAACCCACCAATTGGTTTCCTTGGAGTTCTGATGGCCAGGACTGGCTACTTTCATGTGAAAGTACATGGAGGGCTGCTTACATTGTCAATAGGCCAAGGTCAACACCCACCCCTCCACACCCACACCCCTTTCCATCCCTTCAAAGAGCTCCTGTCCCTTCCAGCAGGTCTCTTGCAACCTGATCATGGACCTCCCCAAATCTGCTGGCTTTGACTCTTTATTGGTCATGGTTGACCACAGCCTCCAAAGGGGATAATTCTATGCCATACATTAAAAACAGCCTCTGCTGAGGGAATTGCTACCCTCTTCTTCAACAAAGTCTACAAACTGTTTGGACTTTATGATAAAATTATCTCTGATTGTGGTCCCCAATTCACATCATCCTTCACATGAGAACTTGGAAAACTCCTCAGATACAACCTTTCCCTCAGTACTGCCTAACACCCTCAATCCAATGGCAAAACTGAACAAGTCAACCAAGAAATAGAAACCTACCTCCAGATCTTCTGCAGCAATAATCCCACCACATGGGCAGAACACATCACCGACACAGAATTTACTCACAACCACTGCCCACACTCTATCACCAGAAAATCCCCTTTCTATCTCATGATGGGCTATGAACCCCACCCCCTCCCCACAGTTATTTCTGAATCACAGTTACCTGCACTGGAATCTCACCTCAAAAAACTATTGGCCACCTGCAATGAAGCCTTGGCAGTACATGATCTTGCTTGCCAACTCATGAAATCCCAATACCACAGGAAATTCACCTCTTTTGTCAAAGGAGACAAAGTATGGCTCAATGCCAAAAACCTCAAAATATCAGTTGTCCATCCCAAACTCTCTGCCAAAAGAGAAGGCCCCTTCACCATCACCAAAACCCTCTCACCGGTCACCTACCCACTACAGCTCCCAAATACCTGGAAAATTCACAATGTTTTCCATGCCTCACTACTTTCTCTGTATCATGAAAACAGCATACATGGCCTGAACTTCCCAACTCTGCCCCCAGATCTAATCGGTGGAGAAGAAGAATACAAAATAGAATGAATCATCAGACATTGTGGCAACCCCTCTCACAGGCAATACCTCATGAAATGGAAAGGCTATTCCCCTGAAGATGACTCATGGCTCCTGGAAGAAGAACTCTCCCATGCACAGGAAATCCTCTCAGAATATAAACTCCACCCCACCACTTTCCCTCAGAAACCCAATTGCCCACCAAAACATACCACCAGTTCCTCTCCACCCAAACCCTCTTCAAACTAGTTCTCCTTGACCTAGCTATTCCTCTCCCAGAAAAAATGTCCTCTGCCAACACCCCTGTCCCCCCCTTCACCTCTGCTGTCACCACCACCTCCAGACCCTTCATCCCCACCCCCCTGACTCCAACCTCCATTTCCCCCCTCTTCTCCAACCTCACTGCCTTGTCCATTGGGACCTTCTCTTCCTTCCACCCTACCCCCATTCGCCCTGAATACCCCATCCACATTTGCCACTTAGTCCACTCCACTAGGCACCTTATATTCCACTGGGTCCTCACCCATGAAGCAGCCCACAGCTACCTAGAAACTGACCACTGCTATGCCTTCTGCATGGAGGTAACCCACATTGTACAAATGTTTGACTCTAATCATGCACAGGAATCTTTCCTGATCTCCCATCCTACCCCCAACAATATTGCCCAAAGGGTACTAGTGATGCAACAGCATCAAGAAATATTTGACACACTTTTTCACCTTGGCTTTGGTCATTTTATCCAGGAACTTATCCCTGCCATGGTCCTCTGCCCTGTCCTCCAGCCTCTCATTGAGGCCTTTAGCATCAACAAAAGGCACATGCATTTTTCAGATTGCTCCATTGCATTCCTTCCCCCAGTTCCTCACCACCTCCTTTCCTCCAAATCATCCTTTCAAGGGCAATCCCCAACTTCCCACCCCAACCAAGAGAACATCAAACCACTCCCCATCCCGACACCACACACCCCCACCTCCCTATGAACAGCCACCTCCCTCCTCAACCTCAGCAACACCCACCCATACAACCTCCACCTGATCACCACCCAGGGAACCACTCCCTTCCCCATTCCCATTGACACCCCAGTTGAGGAGACCTCTACCACCAACCCCCCTGAATGGGAACAGGAGCACCTCAACAACTCCAACATCCACTCCAATCACTGCCCCTGATGCCACCAATGCCACACCTGTGGCCACCATATGTGGGAGTACAGGAACTTCTCCTGTTGACACTGCTACCATTGGGCCTCTGGTCACCACCCCTCCTGCTGCCTGTTACGATTCGCCCCTATTCTTTTCTCTTGTCATTCCTACTTGTCATCATCGGCTTAACCCAATGTTTCCACTTTGATAGAGTGCTCTAGAACATGCAACATGTTTGTCGCACACCTTTATCTTGTTATCTTTACCTCTCCTTTCCTTTCGAACATTCTTTGCTTAGTCATAGTTGTTCCACAACCTTCTATGACTTTCCATTGCGCAGTATATAAGCCTTAGTACTTCGTCCCTTATACCCTAGCTTAGTTCTGCTCAATCTTACCTCGTTCCCCTTTATCCCCTCATCGTAACTCGCTGCTACCTCTTCGGTAGGCAGACTTACACTCGAACCACCTGCTATATGTCCTAGCAGGCAGAACCCTTGACCCTAGTGGCAAGTACCTCGTCAAATACCTCAAACCCTTGACCCTATGTTCTAGTTCTTTGAGCCTATGCTTGTTCCTATCCAGACCAAGCGTAACAAAAGAACTAAGCTCTACGTTTTAGGACTATCATTGCTATAGATCCTCCACCATTCCTCCCAGGACCTCCTCCTACAGAGAACGAGCTCTGCACGGTACACACAGGCTCACCACAGTAGAACTCCCTTCCGAAACCTTGTCCTCTTCATCCTCATCTTCTGAACAATCTCATCTAGACCCAGACACCACCCTTCCCACCGCTGCTGAGCAGCAGGAGGACATTGACCTCGCCCACCAACTCTCCTCGGCGTTTCAAATCCCCAGAAGTCCCACACCACCCTCCCCCACCCCAACCGCCTCTCACCCCCCTCTATTTCCCTTCCAAGCGCCTCACCCTGCCCCTGCCCCTCCCCCGCTTGTCCACACTTTCGCCTCCACCCTACCCCTCCCGCCTTTTGCCCCTCCTCCAACAATGTCTACCCTCTCGAAACTAGTCGAGCTTCACATCGGCTCCCTTGACACCTTCGATGGCGATTATACCAAGGTAACTATCTGGTTAGACTCTGTCAGAACCTACCTCCTAGTCAATGAGGAAGTATATAGCACCGAGGCAAAGAAGATTGCCTTCGCCCTCTCCTACATGAAGTCTGGAGCTGCCTTGACTTGGGCTTCCTCTTTTTGAAAGGATGCCCTCTCTTTGAAAACCGATGGTAACACCAAAGGCTTTGGTGACTTCAAAGACTTCATCATTGCCTTCAAAACCACCTTCGAACACCATGACACCAGAGCTCTGGCCATCACCTGGCTCTCTACTCAACGGATGTCTGGCAATGCCAGAATCCCAGAACTGACTTCATTCATTTTGGAGGTTCGCAACAAGGTCCAGATCAGCGAGATTGTGGATGAGAACGTCCTCATTGGATATTTTTCCACAGCCCTTCCCATCCACCTCATGCGATGCATCATGTCCATGGACACCATCCCCACCAAGATCGATGAATGGTACTCCAAAGCTGTTCATTTCCTCACTCAATGGGAAAAGGCCGAAGACATCACCAAGAGGAACAAATCCGGCTCCTCCACATACCATTCATTCACCTCCTCCCCCTCATCCTCCCGCCCCTTGAAAGACCCCGATGCCATGGACATAGATGCTATCAAACTCAGGAAACTCACCCCTGAAGAACGTCGCCGATGCATTGCAGAAGGACATTGCTTCCGATGCAGAAAGCCCGGCCATCTTTCCAATGAATGCCCCGGCTCCAACAACATGAGGCTGAAGAAAACTTCGGAGAAAAAGGTTAGAAAGGTCGAAGAAGTTCCCCAGCTGAGAGAAGTTGAGGACGATGATGATGAAGAAACCGTGGCTTGAATTTCCTTCACCATTCCAGGCGAGGATTTTTAGATGGAGGGCGTACCCCAACACAACAACCCTCCTTTTCTTGTGCGTCTGTACTTGTATCGTCGATAACCAAACAGTCCATGCAAATTCCTATTCACATCGTCGAATCCTTGTACTTGAAAGCCATTGGAACTCGTGCCCTAATCGATTCAGGAGTGCAAATCTCATGCATTGACTGGGACTTTGTCCGAAAGCATAAACTCCCAAAAACCAAACTTGCCACCCCCATCACTGTCAACAACATTGACCAATCAGCCAACAAAAATGGTCAAATCTGCTTCACCACCTCCCTCTTTGTCCACATTGGATCTGTGGCCCACCAGGTCACTTTCTATATCCTCAATTGTGAAAAAGAGAATGTCATCCTCGGACTCCCTTGGCTTAAGGAAGTTAACCCCACCATCAACTGGACCTCCCGCGAGCTGTCCATTCCCTTGAAGTCTGATCAGTCCAATTGCCTCTATCAGAAACACACCCACCCCCTTCCTTCGACTCCAACCACCCTTGCTCCTCGACCCCCCTGCCATGTCAACATCAACACCATCTGGGACGGACGACTCTTTGACTATATGCAGAAGGAGACTCAACAGCAACACCTTCTTCACAACCACGATGTCTGAGTCATCCAACGGATCATCCATTGTGGCTCTCACTTTGTTCCAAATGCCACCATCGCCAAACTCACCGCTGCTACCGAGCTTGCCATGGCCGCCGAAAAAGCAAAACCCAAACCCGTTCTCCCACAGGAATATGCCGATTTTGCTTCTGTCTTCTCAAAAGAAGTGACCGATCATGTACCCCCCAGCCAACCCTACAACCATGAGATCAACCTCAACAAATCTTTTACCCCCAAGATTGGCAAACTCTACCCTCTCTCCCCCGACGAAAAAGCAGCTACCGAAGCCTTTCTCAATGAAAACCTAGCAGCTGGAAAGATCTGTCCATCGAACTCCCCCCAAGCTGCCCCCTTTTTTTTGTCAAAAAGAAGGACGGAGGCCTCCACCCTTGCCAAGATTACCGATATGTCAACAAACATACTGTTCGAGATGCCTACCCCCTCCCCCTCATCTCAGATCTCGTTGATAAGCTCAAAGGAGCTAAGGTCTTCACCAAATTCGATGTCCGTTGGGGCTACAACAACGTTCGCATCAAAGATGGACACCAATGGAAGGCAGCCTTCATCACCCACAAAGGTCTCTTCGAACCCACTGTCATGTTCTTTGGACTTTGCAACTCCCCTGCGACCTTCCAACATTTCATGAATGGCTCTTTCAGAGATATGATCACCGAAGGATGGCTTGTTATCTACATGGACGACCTCCTTATCTTCTCCCCCAATGCTAAGACTCATGAAGAACGCACCAAATGTGTCCTGCAACGTATGCAAGAGCTCGACCTTCATCTTAAGCTCGAGAAGTGCAAGTTCACAACCTTGGAAGTCGAATACCTGGGCATGATCATTCGCCCGGATGAACTTGCCATGGATCCGGTCAAATTGGATGGTATCCAAGAATGGCCTACACCCTCCAAAGTCAAAGATGTTTGCTCCTTCCTTGGCTTTGCCAACTTCTACCAACATTTCATCCCTAACTACTCTAACGTTGCTCACCCCCTCCTTGACCTCACCAAGAAGAACCAACCCTGGAATTGGTCCCCTTCTTGTCAGGACTCCTTTGACGAGCTGAAGAAGCTCTTCCTCTCCCAACCGATCCTCCACCTCCCCAACCCCGCCTGATCCTTTGCCATCGCCACCGATGCTTCCAAGTACGCCTCTGGAGGTGTCCTCCTACAGACTGATGCCAATGGCGACTGGCACCCATGCTCCTACCTGTCACAATCCTTCTCTCCCACAGAACGAAACTACGACATCTATGATCGTGAACTTCTTGTGGTCATTCGTGGTCTCAAAGCTTGGCGACATTATCTCCAAGGATCCCCCTTTCAGGTTCAGGTCTTCACAGATCATAAGAACCTGACCTACTTCCAACAGCCCCAGAAGCTCAACCGTTGACAGGCTCAATGGTTGCTTGACATCTCTGACTTTGACCTCCATCTCACCCATGTTCCCAGAACCTCCCTTGCTGCCCCCGATGCTCTCTTCCATCACCCTGACCTCCTCCCAATCACCGACGATGACAATGACAATGTTACCCTCCTGCCAGATTCCCTCTTTGTCAACATCATCGACATCGCCCTCCAGGAAAAGCTAGCCTCCTCCTCCACCTCCGACCCTCTCATGCTTGACGCACTCCACACCACCACAGGTGATGTTCCCGCTCGCTTTCGCTCTCGACTCTCCGATTGGCAATATGATGCTGGCATCCTGACCTATCAAGGCCACGCCTACATTCCCCCAGACCTCCAGAAATCTGTTGTTGAGCGACACCATGATCGTTTCGCTGCCAGCCACCCTGGTTACTTGAAGACTCGCCAACTCATCAGCTCCAAATTCTGGTGGCCTGGCCTTGCCCAATTCATGCGGAAATATGTCGAAGGCTGCACCTCTTGCCAGTTGGAAAGGCCAACCCCACCCCACCGTCCCTCCTCTCTGCCCCATTTCCTCTTCTTGCTCTCGCCCCTTCCAGCAGGTTTCTTGCGACTTGATCACGGACCTCCCCCTCTCCGATGGCTTCGACAGTCTTTTGGTCATGGTAGACCATGGGCTTACTAAGGGGGTGATTCTCTGCCCTATGAAGAAATCTGTCTCCACCAAAGGGATTGCCTCCCTCTTTTTCCATAAGGTTTACACTCGGTTTGACCTGTACAACAAGATCATCTTGGACCGTGGCCCTCAATTCACTTCTGCCTTTGCCAAAGAACTCAGACGACTCCTAGGATACGACCTCTCCCTCTCCACTGCCTATCATCCTCAATCTGACAGAGAAACAGAGCATGTCAACCAGGAAGTCGAGACCTATCTCCATATCTTCTGTGGCAACTCCCCTTCCACATGGTCCCAGATGATCTCCCACGCCGAATTCGCCCACAACCACCACCCTCACTCTGTCACCAGCAAATCCCCCTTCTTCCTCACCTACGGCTTTGAACCCCGCCCCCTCCCTACTGTCATTGCCAAATCCAACCTTCCAGCAGTTGAAGAACAACTGAGGACCCTCTCCGCTGCTTGAGATGAAGCTCTGGCAGCCCATGAACTCACTAGACAGGTCATGAAAGCTCGCTCTCATGGCAAATTTACCCCCTTCTGTAAAGGTGACAAGGTTTGGCTAGAAGCCTGCAACCTGAAATGCCTTATCTCCCACCTGAAGTTCGCCCCCAAGCGAGAAGGACCTTTTACCATTGTCCAGGTGCTATCTCCACTTGTTTATAAACTCCGCCTTCCTTGTACCTGGAAAATTCACAACACATTCCACGCCTCCCTCTTATCGCCCTATCACGAAAACAACGTACATGGCCCGAACTTCCCTTCTCCACCACCTGACCTTATCAATGGAGAAGAAGAATACGAGATGGAAAAGGTGATCCGACACAAGGGAACCCCGAATAACTGACACTTCTTGGTCCAATGGAAGGGATACTCAGCCGAAGAAGACTCTTGGCTTCCAGAATTGGAGTTCAAACATGCCAAGGAAGTCCTATCGGACTATAAGAACCTTCACCCCTCCACCTTCCCTCCATCCTCTTGCCCACCATCATCCCGTCACAATGCCCAACATCTCCCCTAGTTGATCTTCCTCTGTTGAAGCGGACGCAGGCTGGAACCCGCCTCCCGAACTCCCTCATCTTGAGACCCTGGACCATGCCTGGGACGGCCCATGGCCTCCCTCTTCTATCACCACCAAACCCCTTGTCAACCCCCCCTGTTTCGCCTCTCGACTACACTGCGACCCTTTCTCTTCCATTCAACAGGGACGTATGCTCGCATTTCTTGATAATTCTAACCTTCGTATCGCCCTCCGGAACCACTTAGATCCCTCCTCCCCCCTCTATTCCCTTTTTTGTATGTATATTGAACTTTCACACCTTCGCTCCCATGCCAACCTCATTGCCAACGACACCGCCTGCATGCATCACGCCTTCCGCATCACCGAGACCCACCACACCATTCGAGAGCTCATGATATCTGCCATGCACCAATTGGAGATGGACAACCTGACCTCTGATATCCAACGCTATGTGGAGCATTTAAATACGAGATCCAATACTGACGAGCAATCCCCCAAGGCCTCTAGTGCCCCTTTGACCCTTGAGGAACTAGCTTCCATCGAACGGATGGAAGTAGCCTGGGAAGGTGAAAGAAATCGCCCTCTACCGGAGACCCACCCCCTCTATAACCATGCATGTTTTCATTGCCACCGCCTTTCTCATATCAGGGCTAATTGCATCTATTACCGTTGCCGACATTGCAACCGACATGCCCCAGGCCATTTGGCATACCAATGCCCCCTCTTACGTCATAGATCTCCCACCCCCCTCATTCCCTCATCATCTTCCTCTTCGTCCAGGTCTTCTTGTCGTTCTCACAGATCTCGTGGTTCCTCATCCTCTACTTCCACTCACTCCCTCGCACAACATCTCTCGTCTCCTCCAATTCCCCATACACCTCTCCCCATTCCCCCTCCCTCCGGTCATTGTCATCGCCAACACCTCCCCCATTCCAACGCAGAACTTTGTCATCTTTCTGGCATGCCTGCTGATGGGTCCCTTGACATTGATGAAGAATGGGGATATCCCGACTATGACGCTTCAGCTTATGCCAACATGACTGGCTCCCCAGGTGGTGATCGCTGCATGGACCTCTAGTTCGTCTTCTTTTTACCTTTTGTTTCTCACTGCGGTTTTGAATGTACTCCGGGGGTAATGTTACAATTCGCCCCTATTCTTTTCTCTTGTCATTCCTACTTGTCATCATCGGCTTAACCCGATGTTTCCACTTCGATAGAGTGCTCTAGAACATGCAATGTGTTTGTCGCACACCTTTATCTTGTTATCTTTACCTCTCCTTTCCTTTTGAACATTCTTTGCTTAGTCATAGTTGTTCCACAACCTTCTATGACTTTCCATTGCGCAGTATATAAGCCTTAGTACTTTGTCCCTTGTACCCTAGCTTAGTTCTGCTCAATCTTACCTCGTTCCTCTTCATCCCCTCATCGTAACTCGCTGCTACCTCTTCGGTAGGCAGACTTACACTCGAACCACCTGCTATACGTCCTAGCAGGCAGAACCCTTGACCCTAGTGGCAAGTACCTCGTCAAATACCTCAAACCCTTGACCCTACGTTCTAGTTCTTTAAGCCTACGCTCGTTCCTATCTGGACCAAGCATAACACTGCCCCTTCCACCCCTGCAAACTCTGTCTCAAAAGCATCAGCTCTGACCCCCATAACCCCCCTCACCACAATCACAAACCATGCCACTACTGTCACAAGAGCCATGGACACAAATGGAGTTGCTCAGCATTCTATGACCAAGACCCTTCCTGGGAGACACTGAAACCTGGGCCCCCACCACCAACAAAGATGTTTCCCAGAGCTGGGACAACGTTGACTTCAACATGGACAATGCAGACCACATTGACAATGAGTGAGAGGCCTTCAACTAAGGTGAACCCAGGGATTTCACCATACAAAGGGGGTAATGTTGTGATTTACACAGACCCCTATTCTTTTTCCTGTTCTTCTTTTGACTTCACCTTCCTCCCAGGACAGTATGGACTTGTTTCCTCTTATAGATCTCACTTCCACACCATGATCAGCCATGCCTGATCTTTCTTTTCTTAGATATTCCTATACATTTCCCTTTGTGCAGCTTTGCACCTATTTATACTTACTTTCCCCTTCATCACAGACAGCTTCACTGATTGTAGTTCACTGCACATTTATACTTAAAACCATAGCCCTAGGGCTATCCTACCACTACTCAGAATGACTCCCCTAGATAGTGCCTTTGGGCCACCTCAGTAGTATATATACCCAGCTGCCATGTACAATATCTTTAAGTAATTCCTGTTATTATTTGCCCCTATTCTTTTTCCTCCTTTGTCGTTTATGCTTATCATCATCAGCTTAACCCGATGCTTCTACTTCGATAGAGTGCTCTAGAACATACAACGTGTTTGTTGCACACCTTTATCTTGTTATCTTTACTTCTTTTTCTTTTTGAACTTTCTTTGCTTAGTCATAGTTGTTCCACAACCTTCTATGACCTTCCATTGCACAGTATATAAGCCTAAGTACTTCATTCCTTGTACTCTAGCTTAATCCTGCTCAATCTACCTTGTTCCCTTCATTCCCCTCATTGTAACTCGCTGCTACCTCTTTGGTAGGCAGACTTATCCTCGACAACCATCTGCTATATGTCCTAGCAGACAGAACCCTTGACCCTAAGTGGCAAGCCCCTCATTGTTACCTTGAACCCTTGACCCTACATTCTAGTTCTTTAAGCCTATGCTTGTTCCTACCCGGACCAAGTGTAACAGGGTGTGGGTTCTTCTCACATGTCATGGTTGACACCTTCCAAGAGCTCTCTTTCCATCCCATGGTCTTCAGGCACTGTGTAGCTAGCCCAGCCATTGCTGTCTCATTCCCATTGCTCTTGCATGGTAACGGTGGATGCTTCATGAAGGTTTCTGAAGTATCCTGGGTCATATTCTGGTTTGTTCTCATCAACCTTGATGGCATGAGCAAATCCATCACCTTTAATCTCATTGGCTTTCACCTTTCCCTTTCCCTTGTCTTGTCCCTCTTTCTTGGGATGGTTTTGCCTGGATTGGAATCCAGCCCGATTGTGATCACCATAAGGGTTGCCTCATCCTCGGTTGGACAGTCCACCTTGGCCATGACCCAGTTGGGTCCCACCGGAGATGGTTCTGGTGTTGTTCTTGGATCGCCATTGGTTAGTCTTAGATGGTCCCTTTCTAATAACATTGGTTCGAAAGGCTCCACTTACTCCGCTTTGATTCTGCTCCACATTATGAATTCTCACAGAGAGAGGGTGTCTTGCTCCACGGAGGTCGATCTCAGATATGTAAGATCTTGCTTGAGACTATATCTAGCATAAAGGTAGAGGCTTGAGTCTCGGTGATGGTGGTGCAGAATGCAGAATAGTCAGATGGTAACCAAGTCAGCAAGAACATGGCTTTGAATGATTCAGACAGGACAAGTCCAGCCTGGACCATTTGATCAAATAAGGACATGATTTTGCTGATGTCCTTGGCAGCTGATCGGGTTCTGATGCCTGTTTGCATCAGTTGGGAAAAGAGATAGAATTGGCCAGATAAGCCATGAGATGTGAAAAGTCCACTAAGTCGTTCCCAGAGTGCTTTAGCTAGGGAATCTTGGGTGGCATTATGGGTGAAGGTTGCATGATGGAGTAGATCATCAGAGAGAGTCTGGGACATGATCCCAATGATGCATTTATTGATTGCAAGCCACTTGGCTTGATCTGCTGCATCAGTAGTTGCATATACTACTGTACCTTCAATCCATCCCCAGACTGACAAAGATTGGAGGATAGATTGCATTCTTGTGGACCACATGAGGTAGTTCACATGTCCACAGAGGGTTTGGATATGGGTAAGCAAGGTGTTGTCAACCTTGAAGTCTTCAGACACTTTGAGTGAACACATTGCCATTTCATATGGTTAAAGAAGAGATAAGTCTGCAAGACATAAGTTTAGAATATGTTCATAAAGATAGGACATAAAAGAACTGTGGGAAGGGCTGCTAGTTGCCGCAACTGCATGCCCTGCATCGTTGCGGCTCAATGTTTGAAAATTTTGAGCAACAGCAACTTCTTCCTCAAGCATTGCAAGTGCTGCATTCACATGAAGTGTGTTGTTGTGGTAAAAGGTCTCCCTGAGAGCGACTGTGCCAAGAGCCAGAGTGTTTGGGGGAGCCCACCGAGGTCCTGCCAAGACCCTAGTTGCCACATCTGCACTTTGCATGTTATTGCAGCAATTTGCTCTTCTGAGTGAGCATCTTTCTTGAGCTTCATAAAGCTTCCTATCCCAGTAGAGTTTTCGTTCTAGCTTGGTAAAGGGATCATTAGAGTTGTCTCTAGGAGTCCACCAAGCTGGCATGGGAAGGTTGGCTCGATTTGGAACAGATTCAAACCATAGAAATGTGAAGAAGTGAGGATTGGAAATGATAGGGTAAGGAATTTCATCTCCAATCCATAGTTCCCTTTTTGTGTGAGTGAAGTAGGGAATAGGTAGTTCCTTTGTGAAGGTAGGTCCCAGGTCCACGTGCATATCCAGAAATGATAGGTATTTATTATTCATTTGTCTGTTTAAGACTTTTTGGAAGAATCGCCCCAGAGGCCAAACATCTATTACAGGTTGCTCTAGGAATGTTGCTACAGCAGAGTCATCCCTAAGTATAGCATCCACACTTGTGCTTTTGCTTGCCCTCAACCGCAGCCTTTCTTTTACTTCTTCTGGGCTGCTGGTGGTGAGTAGGGCCAGCAATGATTCAAGCATCCTGTTTAGCTCACTCCAGCAATTTCTTTTGGAACTTAGCCAAGTCCCTATATTGCAGAAGGTGTGGCTGATAGGTGTTGAACCTATCCTGTGCCTCTTTCTCCTGGATTTTGAGCCATTGCTGGTGGCTCATTCCTTTCCAGGTGTGGTGGGCAATGCTGCCCATGTAGTTGCCTGGAGCCATTTGGCACCAGTCCTCTACCTGATAAGTCCTGTTCAGGTAGGACGCTCTCACCATCTGGAAGTTCTCGTAGGTTAGGGGAAAAATGTCCCTATGGTAGACTTCGAAGCCTTGTCCTCTAACCATCCACATCTCTCTTGACTCATCCCACAATGCTGCCAGGAAAGCCCATCCAGCAGCCTTGTATACAGCCCGAAGTGTCTTGCCTAGGCAATAGAACCCATTGATGACAAGGGGCCAGGCAGATTCACAGGGGTAGATATGGATGGGAATTACCATTCTGGGAGATCAGTCCATCGTCATAAGGTCGTGGTGATTGAATATGTTAATTCATGCCTGGTGGAGTGGGTAGACAGGACCCATGTGGAGCTGGAGATGTTGCCTGTGAATGACCTCTATTTGCATGAGGACTGGTTCGACTGTTGAAATATTGGGGAGGTGACGGGTTGTGCTGAACCATGTGGTCCGAAATCTCAGATCGGTGTAGTCCTCCATTAGGGTCACTTTCACTGTGGGCAAAGAGAGATTGAAGACTCTCTCCCAATTGACAGCTTTGAAGGCGTCATCTTCAAGCTGCTGTGTTGGAATCAGATCTGGCCTCCTTGAAGCATACTCTATGAGTTGGCCTTGGGCCACCCTCTGCATCTGCCACATTTGCTCTTCCTGTATCATTGTGGCAAAGTGTGCCTCTGGATGAGATACTACTGGATCTGCTCCTTTTTCCCACATCTCCCAGTCTGGTTGGTAAAACCCATTGATCTCCGACACTTCCTCTGGAGTGAGGTCCCATGTGTTCATTTCTCCCCTGTGGGAATTTGGGTGAGGAGTTGAACCACAGGTAGGCCAGGAGCTGAGAGTGGGACTGTATGGGTCCTAAGACTGAATGAACTGCTACTCTGGCTTGATTCAGAAATGAGTGCCAGAGGGGAGTCAGAGGGACCAGTTGGGCTATAAGCAGGACTGGTGAGGGTAGACAAAGTGCTGGAATTTCCAGCAGGCAGGATGAACCAGTGACTGGGATAGACAGGTTTGGGCTCACTACTCAGACCATGTTGTCAGTGAAATCTTGGAGGAATGGGGAGAGGGACATTTTCAGAGCTGGAGTTGGAAGAGGGATGAGGGTTTCTAATAAGGTATTCTCATGCTAATCTTGCAGCTGACGTTAAGATGTTGTCAGGAGTCCCTCTTTGAGCACTCATGCAAGCACTGCTTACCAATTCAGGGGATGGGTCTCAGTCATGTGGGACCGAGATGATGGTGAAATAACTAACACCATCTCCATCAGGTGAATCAGACAACCTTATTATGTCTCTCTCACCATGGTGATGGATTTCTCTGAGTTCTAGACCTCCTTGACACACAGGGCAAGGGATTTGAAATGGAACTCCAGTGGTGGAGAAGGGTTTCTAGGTCTTTGGTAAACCAGGGTGGCAGGTCTCAGTGGCACAAATGGTGTGTGCCCGGCAGAAGCTTGAGTGCTTGGGGTTCTTGCTCTGTTTAAATTTGGAGCAGGTGGCAGCACAAAAGGTTGGTAGGCAAGGTTGACTGTTGACTTACTGTTTGATCTGTGTATGATATATTTAGTACATGATTGAAGTAAGTCATGGTCAGATAGAGTGTCTCTTGGTAGAGACGAAGGTTAACAAAGCCACCAAAAAAGCAAATTATACAATGGTTATTGTTATTGATGACATATAACTCATTGTGGAATATTTGATAAAGGATCATCAAACATTCAAAGACTGAATGGATGAACGTTGTCCAAATCTGCATATCATGCAAGACTGTGGGAGGCATCGTGTACAAAAGATGAACTCTGCTGTCTAGGCAGATAAGAAATTTCCAATGAAAGTGAAAACTTTGCAAGTATACTCCGCTTAGTTGCCTAAGTGGGGCTGATAACCTTTCGAGAATAAAGGTACGCTATGTACTACTTGAATGTGAAGGGACAGAGGACTTCTCAAGTGGGAATACTCACTTGGAGATGTGCGGAGGACTGTTCAGGTCTCTGCTGAAGAGTTGAATGTATCTTGTATTCAACTCCCTTAGTGAGAGTGGGTAAGGGGATTCAGTCCCCTTTATATACATGAATACTGTATGTACTTGTTTGTACTATTCTATAGTATTCTATTCAATAGGATTACTAGTTCTATTTCAAATGAATAGTGTAAGCTGTTATGTAAGCATGAAGAATGTTCTACAACATTCTATGAGGTTCTATCAGATACAGATTGATCTTATCGATCCTATTTGATCCTATCTGGTCTAGACTCTGATCCTAATTGACCCAATGTCATGTGATTGATCATGTGACCATTAGTCATGCTACATTCTCAACATCCAATATCTCATCCAATGAGTCCTCGTCATTTTCTGCATTATTATTATATGTCTATCCATGTTCTGCAGACTCTTCCTCTTCTATCTCCATTTTATCCATCTCTGTGTCTCCATCATCATCTTCTTCATCTGCTGTGTCTTCCCCAGGGGTACCTGCATGCTTGGGCCCTATTTCATCTTCATCCTTCTACAATTATCTTTCTTCTTGCCACTCTGTGGTTACCTCTTTGACCTTATCCACCCTCTGTTCTTGTCTTGATATTGATATTGTCCATCATGTGTTGGCTTACAAGCCTGTCACAAAAAAGATCCACTCAGTAGTGGTGGCTCCTGTTGACAAGGAGTTCCACATCACTTGACAGTTGCCTGATGACTTGCTTGCTGGTCTTGTGCCACTACCCATTTTTCCTCCTGACTTCATTCCTGGTATCCACTTCACCAAGGAGCATGCTGATGCTTTAGATCTCGACCCTGTGAACTGGCTTTGGCTGGAAGAGTGTAAGCTCATGCAGTGGATTGTCCATGAACATGAGATGGCCTTTGCTTGGGTTGCTACCAAGTAGGGTCGTCTTGATGAGCAGTTCTTTCCTCTGGTCAAAATACCAACTGTTCCACATATGCCCTGGATCCTCCACAATATTCCAATTCCACCTGCAATGTGGAACAACATGGTCCAAATCATTAAGGACCACATTGCTTCTGGAGTCTATGAACCCTCTACTGCTGCCTACCGCTCTCACTGGTTCTGTGTTCTTAAGCAGGACAGCAAGAGTCTCCAACTTGTCCATGACCTCCAACCCCTCAATGCTGTCACCATCTGCGACTCATCACTCCCTCTTTTTGTCAAGCAATTTGCAGAATCCTTTGGCAGATATGCTGTTTATGGCATGCTTGACCTCTTTGCTGGTTATGATCAGTGTCCACTTCATCCAGACTCCAGGGACATGACTACATTCAGCAGGCCTCTGGGTCCTCACTGTCTCACCACTGTTCCGATGGGTTACACTAACGCTGTGCAGATCGACCAAGCAGATATGTCCTTCATCTTTCAGGACGAGATTCTGCAGTATACATGTCCATTCATTGATGACCTTCCAGTTAAATTGATGGAAACAGGTTACCAATCATCCAATGGTACATTCAAGACAATTGCTGACAACCCAGGTATCTGACACTTCATTTGGGAGCATTTACATGTCATCCATCACATCCTCCAGCACCTCCAGAATGTTGGGGCCAAGGTTTCCACCAAGAAGTTTGTGCTTGCTGTGCCCAGTGCTACCATTGTGGGACACAAGTGCACCTTTGAGGGCTGTGTTCTACATGAGGCAAAAATTCAGAAAATCCATGATTGGCCAGAGTGCCAGAACCTTACCCAGGTCCACAGATTCCTAGGTTTGTGTGGTGTTCTCTGCATTTTCATCAAAGATTTTGCTTCTATCACTTGTCTGCTTGTAAACCTCACCTGGCAAGTGGTCCCCTTCAAATGGAGGGATGTGCAATGGGAGGCCATGCAGTTGCTCAAGGATGCTATTATTCACTCACCTGCACTCCAGCATCTGGATTATGAGTCTGGCTGTGAGATTATCCTGGCAGTCAACATGTCCTCTATGGCAGTCAGATACATACTGCTCCAGGTTGGGGAGGATGGCAAACACTATCTGGGCCGCTTCAGGTCAATCAGCCTTTCTGAGGTTGAAGGCCACTACTTGCAGGCTAAACTTGAGCTGTTTGGTCTTTTCTGTGCTCTCCACACCATCTGCATTTATGTTTTCAGGACTGCTAATTTTACAGTGGAGATGAATGCTAAGTATGTCAAGGGCATGATCAACAATCCTGATCTCCAGCCCAATGCAACTATCAATTGGTGGATAGTGGGTATCCTGCTGTTCACCTTCAAGCTCATCCATGTGCCTGCAGACTGTCATACTGGTGTGGATGGTTTGTCTTGGTGGCCTCATGCTGCTGAGGACCCACCAGATGATGATGACTTTGAGGATTGGCTGGACACCGCCTATTCATTTTCTATCATGCTGCTCAATGATCGTTTCCCTCTTCCATTGTCTGCTGACTTCTACAGTGTTTCCACTGTGGATCTCCATGTGTGTGTTCTGGGGGGTTTTGTTTATGCCCTCACTGCTCCACCGGAGGTTGCAGTGGATCCTTCATCCTATGCTCTGGCTATTCCTCACTCTGCAAAAGCCCTTGCTCGCAAGGCTCGCATTGAGCAGATCTGCACCTTTCTTGTCTCTCATGTTTGTCCTTCTAACTTTTCAGATGTGGAATACTCCGCCCTTGTTTCCACCACTATGTGGTTCTTCTATTTCAATGGTTCTCTCTGGCGTAGGGAAGCGCATGGTCATCATCAGCTTGTTGTTCCAATGGACAGGTGGTATGGACTGATTCAGGAGGCTCATGATGACCTTGGGCACAAGGGCGTCTTCACCATCCATACTCATCTGCTCCTGTGGTTTTGGTGGCCTATGCTCGTCAAGGATGTCAAGTGGTATATCCACACATGTCATGAGTGTCAGCTGTGGCAAACCCAGAGGCTGCACATTCCTCCAACTGTTCTGGTGGTCAGGGGTTTGTTTCACAAGGCCCATGTTGATACTATGTTGATGCCTTGCTCAGACAGATACTGGTACATTGTTCAGGCTTGCTGTGCTCTGATGTCTTATCTGGAGTGGCAGATGTTGCATTCTGAAAATGCCACTGCCCTTGCCACCTTCATCTTTGTAGATATCCTCTGCTGCTGGGGTGTTTTCTCAGAGATTGTGATGGATAATGGCTCTGCCTTTGTCCAAGCCCTGGATTTCCTTGCAATCCACTACAGAATCTGACATATCCACATCTCTCCCTACAACTCTCTGTTGCATGTGATTCCGCTTGCATGTGATCCTGCTTGCATGTGATTGTGTACATTGCATGTGATTGTGTTGTGCATGTGATTGTGCATGCTGCGCTTTGTCATCAGCCCCTCTTGTTTAGGAGCTCTTCTACTGTGGCGCTATTGTGGCGCATTGTTTACTTCTGTTTTCCGCTTAGATTATCAGTCGGAGTTCACTGTCTTCGCTTCCTTAGTTTCTGACAGTGGACTCCAGGTGTGTAGCAGTTGATACCCCTCAATATATCAGTTTCTGACAGTGGACTCCAGCCTGCGATTGCAGCTGATTAACACTCTCAGGCCAATGGGATTGTCAAGCATTGTCACTATGATGTCTGGGAGGCCATCATGAAAAGTACCCCTGGGGAGGACATTTGCTGGACGCATTCAGCTCATTCCGTTTTCTGGGCAGAGCATGTCACTATCATCAAATCAACCTGTCTCTCTCTGTATTTCATGGTCCATGGTATTGAACCTCTCTTCCCTTTTGATCTTTCTGAAGCGACCTTTCTCATTCCGCTCCCTGATTCTGATCTGCTGTCTACCACTGGGCTGATTGCTTGGCATGCTCATCAGTTGCAGAAGCATCAGGACAACTTACCCTCTATCTGCAAATGCATCCTCGAGGCTCGATTTGCATCTTTCAAGCAGTTCAGGAAGGTGTACAAGAATCAGATTAAGGATCCACATTTCCCTCCCAGAAGTCTAGTCCTTGTCTGCAATTCCTGTATCGAGTGCAAGCTAAATTGGAAGATGAAGCCTAGGTACTTAGGGCCAATGGTTATCCTTTGCTGGATGGCCAGAGGTTCGTATATCTTGGCAGAGTTGGACAGCACAGTTTCTAAGCTTCGGTACACTGCCTTCTGCCTCATACCTTATCCTCTGCAATCGCAGTCATTGATTCCGGTTATGGAGTTGACCAGTTTGGACCAAGAAGACTTGGGTAACATTGAAGGTATAGATGATGCAGAGATTGATGATGAAGATGGGGAGCTGGTCGATTATGACTAGCTCCCCATAAGCAAGTTATCAGCATCCCCTTCCTCTCTTATCTGACCATCCTCAACATCACTAATACCATCATTTATACAGACAATCTTCCATATCCGATTCTACCCCGGGTTTTGTCTGGAGAACTCAGTTTCTACCCTGGGTTTCGCGTCCAGTGATATCTTACTTATGCTTCTCCACTCATCCACTAATATCTGCTCCACTCCTGATTCATAGTATTATCGAAAGCACAAAAAGACAAAGTATTTTTTCTTTTTCTGTGTCTCACACATATCCACACATAGTATTTCACTTCCTCCACACTTTGAGACACCACACACCCTTGTGTCCCATTTCTTTCTTCTCTGACCAACTTTTGCTGAATCAGAACTCAACTTCCACCATGGATCATATGCAGGTGTAGATGATGGAAGCTGACTGAGGAACACAGGTCGAGTCAGATGCTTGCACTGGACACTATCCCGATTCTCTTCCTTTCCTTCCACTTTTTTCTGCTTCTCCGCTTCTTCTGCTCCTCCACTTTTTTTTCGCTTCACACTTGTTCTTTTATTCTTTTCAGACCCATTTGGGTTTCACTCTTTGCTTCAGATTGGACATGGACACATTGTGGCGACTATATGCATCACAGGCTCAGGCATGGACATGCTACAGCTACAAACTAAGTTGAGTGGCCCACCGACTTCTTGAGCATGGCTAGCTTGCTCTGCATCTCTGCCGCATCCGCTTCTGGCATTTGCAGGTGGCTTTCCAGCTGCATGATGGTGATGTCAGTCGGGGACCACGTCTTGACTGGTCCAGTGGTTGTCTTCACCTTCTTCCACAGCAGTGCCTCTTCCTCCGACAACTTGAGCTCAATGGCTTTGCATGACAGGCCAGTGCAAGCTGGTGCAGCGCACTTGAATCGTGCTATAGGATGGTCAGCTATGTTGTGCAGATTATGTCACTCACTTACCAGGTGCCAGCACTGGCTCTGCCTCGTTCACCTTCACCTTCACCTTGCCCTTCCTGCACGACTTGTTGCAGCCATGTTTCGCCTGCATGCACAACTTGCAGGTGCCGAGTTTCTTCCTGACGCATTTTTGGCCTTTTGTGGTGCACTCGTCACATGGGATGGTGTGCACAACCTTGTCTTTGGCGGCCATGTGCTATGTCCCATCATCACTGTCGCTGTCGGGTGTCACCCATTGCAGAACTCTCAGAAGCTATGGTTGCAGTCAGTACAGTTAATGCATGGTTGTAGGGTACTCACCAGGTTGATCACGATGGAGTTGGTGGGCTGGCTGATCATGACCTCAACCCTGCCTGTCTGCTTGTGTGGGACTGGTGGAGGGGTCGGCCACAGTGGCAACAGCTCTTGCTCTATCTCCTCCTCTCCATTGGCTTTGCTCACCAACATCTTCTTCACCTTGTCATCACCCACATCCGCCTCCACTCTGCACTCACCCTTGTCTGCTGTCATCTCCTCCACTGTCTCTTCCGCTGTCTCCACCTCCACCTCCACCTCACTCACCTTCTTCTCTGCTGCCTGTGCTGCTTCCTGCTGGGCGCAGAATCATGCAGCATGTTCCTCTGTCCACCACTCGCAGACATCATGACTTTCAGAAAAGTCCAGCAATGCTGGGCTGACAGACATGGTGATGCCGACTTGATCGGTGGCCTTGAGGGCCTCTTGAGGGCATGCTGGGGCTTTGTTAGTACCTCATGACACACATGAACACTGTGCCACATACCTCTTTGACTCCCCACTCTCCTATCCAATCCCACTTCTCCTCGTCCAGGTTGTCAGGGTCATTGGGGTGCATCATGTGTGCAGCATGTAGCGCATCCTGTGTGGCCTTGACATGAGCCTCAGCTTCTATCTGCATGTGGCTGACGGTCTTTGACAACAGATCCTTGAGGATGGTGAGGAAAGAGGGCATGGTGATGATGGTGTTGTTGAGTTGTGGTGGTGGTAGTGGTTGTGAGGAAAGAGAGGAGAGGGAGCAACACAATGTGATGGGAATTTTTATGTGACAGATTCGAAGTCCACATTGTCTGGTGTGTATTATGTCAGAACTATGGTTCCCTAGGTTTGTATCTGGTTATTCCTACACCAGGGACTGCTCCCTAGGATGTCTATCACACACTCCACTTTGCTCTTCGTTGTCAAGTACATTCCACATTCTTCTGCCATTCTTCCACACTATCCCACACATATCTGCATTGACTTCCGCTTCTGCTTTTCGTTAGACTTGTTTACATTGTTTTGGAATCCGTTTCTACTCATTTGTATGCACTCCTGCATGTTTCTTATGCTTTACCCAACCTTTCCTATACCTTTCCTTACACTACTTCGGTCTTAAGTCTTGGGTATGCCTGGACTATAAAGGATTGTTGTTAGTGTTTCAAGCAATTTTATCTAACTTGGACTCGATCATATTGCATCACTTGCTCAGAAATCATCTCCACCTATATCTACTTCATAATGCCCCACCATTGCCATTGCCATCATCTCCACCTCCTGCACTTCTTCCGATTTATCTGCTTTTGAGTGGATCATTCTGGACATGCCCAAAACACCTTTCTCTTGCTGGGAATGCCTCTCCTCTCTACCTCCTCTGCATCTCTTCCCTTCAGAACCTCTTTAGGGATGAACCCATTGCACCCCTATCATGCTGCCAACATCCTTAGGCAACAAACTATCTTTACACCAGTGGAACCTGTTTATCTTTGAAGCTGCTTTTTTGCAGTCTGCCAGCAGTGTTTTCATGAAGGTCGAGGGACTGATCAATGCCTGTCCTGAGGTCCTCATGGTCATGATTGTCCTTATCGATGGGGGCTTACTGTTCAACAGAGATCACAGCCCACGACTCACCCCATCTCTAGACCATACCTCCTCACTGTCACACCAAACTTGCTCAGGCCAGTAGTGGACCCCACACCCCCCCTGTTCCCTCTCACCCTCCTATTGAAGAAGATTCCATGCCCCTTGGTCCTCGCATTCATTGCCCTCCACAGCAAAATGTTCAAGTGGATGGTGAGGAGGATGTCACTGAACTTATCAAACTCACTCAAGAACCTCAACATGCTGGCCATACCAACCAATGTCAAAACCTATCTCTACAGGACACCAAGTACATTGATATAGATGAGGGTGTGGACTGGGATTATGATGGCCATGACACTGATTATGACAGAGAATCACCGATCCCTTGAGGGAGAGTGCCGTGAAATACTTCGCAGGATATACTTCATGCGACCACCAACTCTCTGAATGACTCAAGCGACCCACTAGCATCTATGCAATCAACTGGAACCTCTGGGTGAGCACCCAATATCCACCACTTCTTTGAGAAACACACAAAGGAATCAATAACATGTATTTTGTACAGGTATGTCATATGATCCAGCAGCCACTCTGTAGGCTTACACTTCACATAGGGATCTCCAATCCCATGAACCAACCAGTTTCCCAGTTGACCACAAGTTCATCTATAGTGTCAACACTGGCAATTCGAGTTTACATGGGCACATAGAGAAGTACCATCTACTTGAGTATCTAGATGCAGCTGAGAGACACAACTGGACAATCTTTTTGAAAAGCATCAACACCACCTTTTCCATGGGATATGCATACTGAACACTACATGAAGCCCTTCTGAAACTGGGCATTTCTATTCACAAACTACCACTGCCTCCTGGACCTGCACCAGGGGAATTGTGGCTGCAGCTCCCAGGTGAGAAGTGTCATACAATGATGGATTACCAAAATACTCTACAGCAATGCTGCATCACTACCTCGTGGACTTTATCATTGCTGATGACCAAGTACATGCTTTCAATTACATTACCAGAGTAACTGCAATGTTCATCTAGTCCATAAACATCGTTGAGTGTCCCAAGGTCAGATGGCTGTTACACTTCCTTTGACCAAACCTTCAAGACTTGGACATCCCTAAATAAACCAAAACATGTGAGCTCATACTCCAGACATGGAAAGAGTATTCCCAGGAAATGAGGGAGGACCTTCAGGTGTGTCATTCATGCATTAATTTCAATTAGTGGTACTTAAGGGGTACAATACATATATTGATGCATGAGTTCAGAGAGCACTTGGCAGGATATCATGTACAGCTGATATCTGATCCAATGGAGCTCATCAGCCATTCATGGCATTACAGTTCATTGGATTGGCAGGTTCCCAAAGACACCGACACTACAGCTCCACATGGCGCTGATAGCATTTCACTATCTACCTGAAAATCACACCAGGGAAGTGATCACAACAAGGATTTTCCACCTCCTCCATTGTGCAAACATTCAAGACAAGGTATGTCACCACATTATTTCACGAAGTTCAAGACTCATACACCTGTTAGATTGGACACTTCATGCTTGATGGTGCTTCAAATAACAATGCTGCAATGAAGCATCTCTCCACACTTCTCATGTCGATTGGAGTTGATTTCAACTCTTCTGATTGTCGAATCCTATGTCTATCTCGCCTCCTCAATACCTGTGCAAAACATATGACAGAGAATTACAAAGGTGCCAACTTTTCCACCCTAGCTGCAAAAGCATGGGAAAATGATCTTGGAAACCAGGTCGACAAGAAAGACTACATGGAAGTGCTCAAGCATGACCCCATCAAACTTGGTCAGAACATCGCTCAGTGCATCCACGCATCAATCCTCCACAAGCAAGTTTTTCAAAGTATCATCAAGAACAGCAATGAGATGAAACATTGGCTTGATCCTGATTGCAGCAAGCATGTTGATATTGCAGAAAAGGAACTTATCCTAGATGTCAAGTCATGGTGGGACTCTGTTTACTTGATGATCAACCACTTGCATGAGATGTGACTGGTGAGTTTATCCTTCAGCTTGGAGCCATCTTACAAGCCCAACACAGCCTCTTGACCAATTTTTTACAGTACTGACTCAGTGCGATGTCATTGATTTTCAACTGAATGAGGCAGACTGGCTGATACTTCATGATATAGAACTAATCCTTGAGGTACACAATCTGAGTCTTTGAGACTGTGGCCATAGTTAATTGATCATGCATTATCTAGATTCCTTATCTCACCCAGGGTTCAATTTCATCAGAGACAATGCCTATGCTTGGCATGGTGGTCCCTGTGTTCGAAAAACTTGTTGGGCATTGGAAACACTTGGCCAACATCATTCCACGTTGTGAGCCATTTATTTGCCCTGGATTATTGTGCACCAACAAGTACTCCAAACATTTGGACTGAACAAACACCTATATCATCACAATGTGTAAGTCATGCAATATTCATGAATGATTGCCATTGATCTCTAGAACAGTCGTCAACCTGAATCTTCATCTCTCTCACATTATGGCACACTGGGAACCCTCACAGGCCACTAGGGCATGCTTGATCATTATACAGACCGTACATCTACTCTTAATCTCTTTATACTGCTCATTCACTTTCTTACAGTTGAAAGATTATCATACACAACTTGATGCAGCAAACCTACAGTCCCATTCGCAAGGCATCTCAGGCCCTCAAGCCATGCCTCCACCTAGAAAGTCATACATGGTGCAGTCCCTTGCTGAGCGCTATGGTATCACTATGCAGGACACTACAGGATCTGGCCTGATAGAATCCGCTTTGCCCATCAATGCTGAGTCAGGGCTACAGGGGTACCTGGGTGCACAAATTCCCAAGAAAACAGATCCTGTAATGTTCTGGCAAGTCTCTGAAATGGTGTACCCAACAATTTTTTGCATTGCCATGGACTATTTACCTGTTTAAGCCTCATCTGTGCCATGCAAGTGTGTTTTCTCTTCAAGCACTGAGACAATAACTAAACAGTGCAACTGCATCGGTCCAGCGTTGATGGAGGCACTGCAAATGGGCAAGTTTTTCCTCAAGAAAAGGTGATTGGACTTCACACTAGGGTCTTCTGCATCCAAAGGCAATTTAGATGAGAATGAGGAGTGGGATGGTGAAGATTTGCTTGGGCAAATTGTCAGAGAAGATCAGTTGGATGATATAATGGATGCCATTATGGTAGTGATTGCACAGCAGGAGGGTGACCCACTGAAGGTTTGAACCATTTTACTTGCATAGTTATGTTCTAGTATTACTTTGTACTATTGTATTGAAAACCAACCATAATTCTTTACACAGTACTACTACCACCTCTCATCACACCACAACAGCAAGGGCGATGAAGACAAGCACAAGGGCAAGGGTGCTGTGATGGGGCTCTACCCTCATCATCTCATACCTTTATGGACCACTTCATACCATACCACCATTGCCTCTGGTCACACCACAATGGCAACCACAACAAGGAGGGTGTGGGCACTGCAACAGCCCACTTGCCACCCAGCTATGATGAAGCTAGGGAGGGTGAAGGCAGCATAATCTATTGCTACCATGATGGAGGAGGTAGGACAAGATCTGGACAGCCTGGCCATACTCATGCCAGTCCACCTAGTAAGTCTCCTTGGCCCTCTCCACTCAAATTACTAGCTCACATACTATCTCCAGAAGGGAGACACTTGCCATCCGTTTAAATGCCAAGTCCATGTTTGAAACCAAAGCCATCATTGGTGACACCCACAGTTTGCATCTCCTTGAGGTAGGGCAAGATCTGGATGGCCTGGGAGTCTGCCTAGTAAGTCTCCTTGGCCCTTCCACTCAAATTACTCACCATACTATTTGTTTCAATGCCAGTGACCCAAATCCACATTTGAGACCAAAGCTGTTGGCAGTGATGGCATCTGCGGTTTACACCTCCTCAAGGTAGGGCAAGATCCAGACAGTCTGGATGCTCATGCCAGTCCACCTAGTAAGTCTTCTTGGCCCTCTTCCATTCAAATTGCTCACCACACTATCTCCAGGGCTGAGATACTTGCCATCCATTTCAACACAGTGACTCAAGTCTGTGTTTGAGACCAAAGCTGTCATTGGTGGCAGCATCCACATTCTGCACCTCTTCAAAGCAGGGCAAGATCCAGACAGCCTGGCCACACTTGTGCCAGTTTGCCTAGTGAGTCTCCCTGGTCCCCTCCCACTCAAGTTACTCACAGTATCTTCAAAGTGGATGCCTGTGACCCAAGTCCACATTTGAGACCAAAGCCATCATTGACAGCACCCACAGCTTGGCACCTCCTCACCAGTGATACTGCTGCAACACACAACCACACCACCATGACATCAATGACAAGGGCAATGATGCTATGGTCCGCAATCACAATGAGAATGCCAATGATGTGCATCCCATCATGCACCACACACCACACCACAAGGAGAGTTACTCTCAACAAGGGTGACGAAGGTGAGTGTCCAGGATCTACAGCACCACCCTGCCCTGACAACAAGGAGAGCAAGAGCACACAACAGCTTGCCTATTACCATTATCACAAGGAGGGTGGACAAGCTACCTGCGACAGCCTACAAATACATACAATACAACTTGTATTTATTGTATTTTTAGTATGAATACAAAGGGCATGGGTATGAAAGGAAAAAAAAAAAGGTATTGAAGGTACCAAAAGGAAGAAAAGGACTATAGAGCAGGATCTGACTAATGGTCAGTTGGCTAGCTGTGGTTTCAAGACCAGAGCCATGGCTTCTAAACCAGGGTTTGGATACCTGGTCTGGTTGCCATTGGTTTGGCAAACCAATGCTTGGCTACCAGTTGAAGCCGGCTCGAAGCTGGAACTGCAGCAACACTAATATAGCATAGTATGACATAGGTGAAGATGGGTCTGAGTGGTTTTGATGGGCATATGACAACCTCACTCAACCAGCCATCTCCATAAGCTCTTCTGCCTGTCCACCTGCCAAGCATCAACAAAATCATTCAATTGAAATCATATCACCATTATTGTCTGGTCAATCAACCAGTTATAGGTGTGGCAATCAGAACTGTTCAGTCAAACCCACATCACTATTGTCATCCAGTCAGCCAATCAAGTATAGATGCCATGATCAAAGCCATTCAACTCAAGCCTTATCACCATCATCATCCAGTCAGTATTTGATCAATATTTTATCACCATCACCCACTGGTTCAGCCAGTGTGTACTGTGATCAATCCCCAGCTCAAAGCTCACTCAAGAAGTGCAACTGCTAGACATCTTGTGGTTGTCCCTCCACTCCATGTATGTGCTATTGTCACTTGTCATCATTGTGGGTAATCCCACTCACCACTCACCAACAATGAGATCATTACAGCTCTTGGTTGCTCACTTTCACACCTCCATGACTTAACACAAAACCTATGTGTGGCCATTTGATTTTTATGCAGACAAAATGGATGCTGATTTCATAAAATAGAATACAGAGTTAAACAAACATCACCTAGTGGAAGAAGTCTTTTGGAGTCACTTTCATGCTAAGTTTGTCAAGTCAATGTTCTACATATGATCACCATCACTGTTGGATAAGTGTGAAGGATAGTGTACACAAACATTATGTTGGATATGGTCACATAGAGCATGGTTACTGGTTGATGTTCCTTCACTGAGAAATAAAAGGTGACAAGTCAGCAGATCACTCATATCCCCCAATCCACACATTTGTTTGTTTGGCAACAGATGAAAAAATACCAGCCTTGGCCATCATTGCCAACCAGCTCAGGAAATACAGCAGGATTGCAATGTTCCTGGCAAAATATATCCATCTTCTTGTGCTTTGATTTGAAATGGAAAACATCTACACTAAGCCCCATGTTTGCAAAGTATGGGTCTGACTTCACATGCCAAGCAAGTGAGCAGTTGTTGTTGAAAAATAGGTGATTGGATTTGATTGCTTTCATTTGGAACATACACTTAATGATTCCTAATGGCAGCAGTAGACATGATGTTATGATTCACCCCTATTCTTTTCTCTTTGTCATTCATGCTTATTGTCATCAGCTTAATCCAATGGTTTCCCCTTCAATAGAGTGCTCTAGAACCTCCAACATGTTTGTTGCACACCATTATCTTTGTTATCTTTACTTCTTCTTTTCAAACTTTCTTCACTTAGTCATAGTTGTTCCACAACCTTCTATGACTTTCCATTGTGCAGTATATAAGCCTAGATACTTCATCCCTTGTACTCTAGCTTAGTCCTGCTCAATTCTACCTTGTTCCCTTCGCTTCCCTCATCATAACTTGCTGCTACCTCTTCAGTAGGCAGACTTACCTTCGAACCACCTGCTATATGTCCTAGCAGGCAGAACCCTTGACCCTGTGTGGCAAGTCCTTTGTCCTTACCTTGAACCCTTGACCCTATGTCCTAGTTCTTTGAGCCTATGCTTGTTCCTACTTAGACTAAGCATAACACATGACAGACATGATCAATAAAGCTTAACAGTAATTGAATTCAAAGTATGATTGACTCACTGCCACACTAGCAACACCTTCAGCACCATACATGGCATCACATCCAAGTATCATTCCACATGGTGCAACTGCTAGTTGCTTATTGTGGCTTTGTGCACAGGTAAATTTGACATGAGACTTTATAATAGCATTGGCACTAGCAGGGGGATTGACCAGATGCAGATCAGCTTGGGTAACTTGACCAGCCTGATTGATATCAAAGATGTCCTCCTCATCAGCAGTTGTGAGTTGAGGTAGTGCTCTGAAATTTGTGGCAAGACTGGGCAGGAGGGCATCATAGTCAGGTTGAAGGCAGCCACACAGCTGGAAGCATGACTGGCCTTTGTCTTCATGGTGTGACTGAACACATTGGTGTACCAGGTCAGCACATGTATGCATGTATGTAAGTCAACCAGACACTATTGATTGAGCACAACCTATAATTGTACAAATATTTGTGAGTCCAATATGGGTTGGACAGAAACAGTCTCAGTTGCTGCTCAATGGGATTTTGCAATTATGTATCCCACAGCAAGGATGGCCAATGCAAATACCATCAGTGATGACAACTGAGCATTTGCTTTGAACTACAGATATGTTAATTGATGACCACATATTATGTGCACAAAACAAGACCTACCTCTGCCATCAGGACCATGGTACCAGCATGTGCACTTATCACAATAATGGATCAGTTCTGGCTGATCAACAATTGCATGTGATTGTTGCATGCCTGGACTGTTACAATTCACCCCTATTCTTTTTCTTCTTGTCATCTCTGCTTGTCACCATCAGCTTAACCCAATGCTTCTACTTCAATAAAGTGCTCTAGAACATGCAACATGTTTGTTGCACACCTTTATTGTATCTTTCTTGTCTTTGCTTCTCTTTCTCTTAGAATGTTCTTTGCTTAGTCATGGAAATTCTATCACCTTCCATGACCTTCCATTGTGCAGTATATGTATAACCCTAGCACTTTGTTCCTTGTACTCTAGCTTAGTCCTGCTCAATTTATCTTGTTCCTCCTTCACTTCCCTCATCATAACTTGCTGCTACCACTTTGGTAGACAAGCATACCTTCAACCCTATTGTGTGTACATCCCAGACAACAAAACCTTTGATCCTTCAGCAAGTATTTTGCTTGAACCACGAACTCTTGACCCTGATCTTTAGTTCTTTGAGCCTATGCTCATTCCTATCCAGACCAAGCATAACAAAAGGACTAAGCTCTCTTTTTGGACTGTTTTCATTACAGATCCTTCACCATTCCTCCTAGAACCTCCTCTCACAGAGAATGAGCCCTGTACAGTACTCACAGGTTCACCACAGTAGAACTCCTCTCAGAAACTTTGTTCTCATTGTCCTCCCCCTCCAAAACCTCCCACCAAGACCCAAACACCACTCTTCCCTCCACTGCTGAGCAACAGGAAGACATCAACCTTGCCCACCAACTTTCCTCAGTGCTTACCATCCTCAGAAATCCCACATCACCTTCCTCCACCCCAACTGCTTCACAACCCCCTCTATTTCCCTTCCAAGCACCTCAGCCTATCCCTGCCCCTTCTCCTCTTGTCCACACCTTTGCCCCCCACTCATCTGCTTCCCCCTTTCACACCTCCCCTCACCATGACCATTTTTTTGAAACCTGTAGAACTTCACATCAGATCCCCTGATGCCTTTGATGGTGATTACACCAAAGCCACTATCTGGTTGGACTCTGTCCAGACCTACCTTCTTGTCAATGATGAGGTTTACAACACTGAGGCAAAGAAGATTGCCTTCACCCTCTCTTACATGAAATCTGGAGCAGCTCTCACATGGGCCTCCTCTTTTTGCAAGACCACCCTTACTTCCAATGCCAGTGGTAAGCCTGTAGGCTTTGGTAAATTCAAAGACTTCATCTTGCCCTTCAAAATCACCTTTGAACACCATGACATATGAGCCTTAGCTATTACCTGGCTCTCCACCCAATGAATGGCAGGCAATGCTGGCATCCCCAAACTCACCTCATTCATTTCAGAATTTCAAAACAAAGTCCAGATTAATGAAATCATTGATGAGAATGTCCTTATTGGCTACTTTCCCACTGCCCCCTCCATCCACCTCATGCAATGCATCATGTCTATGGACACCATCCCCACCAAGATCAGCAAATGGTATTTTAAAGTAGTTCATTTCCTCACTCAATGGGGAAAAGCAGAAGACATTGCCAAAAGGAACAAGTCCAGTTCCTCCACCTACCATTCATTCTCCTCCTCCTCCTCCTCTTACACCTCAAGAGATCCTGACATCATGGACATTGATGCTATCAGGATTGGCAAACTCACCCCACAAGAACAAAAATGCTGCATTGCTGAAAGGCAATGCTTCTGATGCTGAAAGACTGGTCATCTTTCTGGTGAATGTCCTACCTTCTCCTCCAATAATCCCAAGCCAAAGAAGACCACAAAGAAGAAGGTTAGAAAAGTCAAAGAAATTCCCCAACTGAGAGAAGTTGAGGATGACAACAACAATGAAGAAACTGTGGCTCAGATCTCCTTCACTATTCCTGGCAAGGATTTTTAGATAGAGGGCATACCCCAATACAACAACCCTCCTTTTCTTGTGTATCTGTACTTGTATTGTCAATAACAAAAGCAGTCTATGCAAATCCCTGTTCACATCATCAAATCTTCACATCTGAAAGCTGTTGGAACTTGTGCTCTGATTGACTCTGGAGCACAGATCTCTTGCATTGACTGTGACTTGATCCAAAAACACAAACTCCCAAAAACCAAGCTCCCCACCTCCATCACTATTAATAATATCAACCAATCTACCAACAAAAATGGTCAAATCTGCTTTACCACCTCTCTCTTTGTCCACATTGGCTTGGTGGCTCACCAAGTCACCTTTTACATCCTCAACTGCAAAATGGAGAGTGTTATCCTTGGACTCCCTTGGCTTAAGGAAGTCAACCCCACCATCAACTGGACCTTGCAAGAACTCTCCATCCCTCTAGAATCAAATCAATCCAACCACCTCTATCAGAAACACTCCTGACTCCCTCTCCCTCCCATTCCTACAACTCCTACCCTTAGTCCTCTCAACATGTCAATGTTGACACTGTTTGGGATGGATGACCTTTTGACTATATGCAGAAGGAAATGCAGCAACAACACCTCCTTTGCAACCACAACATCTGAGTCATCCAATGGATCATTTGATGTGGCTCTCACTTTATCCCCAATGCTACCATTTCTAAACTCATCACAGCCACCAAGCTTGCCATGGCTGCTGAGAAAGCAAAACCCAAACCCGTCCTCCCTTCCAAATATGCTGACTTTGCTTCTGTCTTCTCTAAAGAGACAACCAACCATGTTTCTCCTAGCCAACTTTATGATCACAAGATCAATCTTGATGAATCCTCCACTCCAAAGATCAGCTAGCTCTACTCTCTTTCTCCTGATAAAAAGGCTGTAAAACACTCAGAGCCATAGATGAGTGTAGTCATGGGCAAAAGTGAGAGAGAAGAGTTTGAGCACACAAAAGCAAGTACTTGAGGAGAGGAAAAGAAGTGAAGAGCAGTCTATCTTGCCTAGAACTCTAAGGGGAGAACCAAGAGAACTTGACTGAGGAGTTCCTTGGGGATCTATTGGCTTATATACTATTTTACATGTTTGTCCATGATGTACATAGATTGTAGATAAAGTGTCCATGCACATCTGGTGAGGATGTTGCAGCATAGCCATACATGCATAGGGTGTGAGGGAAACATACCAATACCACAAGGTGTGGCAGATCTAAAGATAAATGATTATAGGGGCCATCATGCCCTAGGCATGAGGCAAGTCCAATTGTGACATATATGATGTTTATGAAGGAAATCAAAAAGGTGAAACACAGTCCATGAGTCCATGAAGAAGTGAAAGATCAAATGGGTCCATATACCCATAAGCAAAAAATAAACATACACTTAGATGTCAGCCATTGCTGACATGTATACCCTGTCAGAGGCCAAGAACAGAAAGAGAAAAAAAAAAAAAAAGACATAAAGAAGAAGAAAAATGTACATCCATAACAGGCTGCAACAGAAACCTTCCTTGATGAGAATCTCAAAGCTGGCAAAATTTGTCTGTTGAACTCTCTTCAAGCCACTCCCTTCTTCATCATCAAAAAGAAGGACAGAGGCCTTTGCCCTTGCCAGGATTACAGATATGTTAATGAACATACTGTCTGAGATGCCTACCTCCTCCTTCTCATCTCTGATCTTGTCAATAAACTCAAGGGAGCTAAAGTCTTCACCAAGTTTGACATTCAATCAGGTTACAACAATGTTTGCATCAAAGACAGATATTAGTGGAAGGCTGCTTTCATTACCCACAAAGACTTCTTCAAACCCACCATCATGTTCTTTGGACTTTGCAATTCTCCTGCTACATTTCAACAATCCATAAACAACTCCTTCAAGGATATAAGCTGAAGGCTGGCTCATCATCTACATGGATGATCTTCTTATCTTCTCCTCCTATGCAAAGATACATGAGGAACATACCAAACATGTCCTCCAACATATACAGGAACTTGACCTCCATCCAAAACTTGAGAAATGCAAATTTGCTGCCTTAGAAGTCAAATATCTGGACATGATTGTTCACCCAGATGAACTTGCCATGGATCTTGGTCAAACTTGATGGAATTTGAATGGCCCACACCTTCCAAAGTCAAGGACATTTGCTCCTTCCTCAGCTTCACCAACTTCTACTGATGCTTCATTCCCAACTACTTTAACATTGCCCACCCCTCCTCAATCTCACTATAACCCAATGCTTCTATTTCGATAGAGTGCTCTAGAACATGCAATGTGTTTGTTGCACACCCTTGTCTCTGTTATCTTTACCTTTCTTTTCTTTCAAACTTTCTTTGCTTAGTCATAGTTGTTCCACAACCTTCTATGACTTTCCATTAGGCAGTATATAAGCCTAGGTACTTCGTCCCTTGTACTCTAGCTTAGTCCTGCTCAATCTACCTTGTTCCTCTTCCCTCCCCTCATTGTAACTCGCTGCTACCTCCTTGATAGGCAGATTTACCTTCGAACCATCTGCTACATGTCCTAGCAGACAGAACCCTTGACCCTGTGTGGCAAGTTCTTCATCAATATCTTGAACCCTTGACCTTACATTCTAGTTCTTTGAGCCTACACTCGTTCCTACCCAGACCAAGCATAACAAAAGGACTAAGCTCTATGATTTAGGACGATCATTGTTATAGATCCTCCACCATTCCTCCTAGGACCACCTCAGCTTTAGAATGAGCCCTACTGCATTCACATAGGCTCACCACCACAGAACTCCCCTCAGACACTTTGTCCTCATTATCCTCCCCCTCTAAAACATCCCAAGACCCAGACACCACCCTTCCCACTGTTGCTGAGCAGCAGGAAGACACTGACCTCGCCCACCAACTCTCCTCAGTGCTTCACATCCCCAGAAATCCCACGCCACCCTCCCCCCCCCCCAACCCTTTCTCACCCCCCTCTATTTCCCTTCCAAGCACCTCATCCTGCCCCTGCCCCTCCCCCCCTTGTCCACACCTTCACCTCCACCCAACCCCTCCCACCTTTTGCACCCCCCCCTTCAATGTCTACCCTCTTGAAACCAGTCGAACTTTGCATTGGCTCCCCCAATGCCTTTGATGGCAACTACACTAAGGCAACCATCTGGCTGGACTCTGTCAGAACTTACCTTCTAGTCAACGAGGAAGTGTACAGTACTGAGGCAAAGAAAATCACCTTCACCCTTTCCTATATGAAGTCTGGAGCTGTCTTGACCTGGGCCTCCTCTTTTTGAAAAGATGCCCTCTCCCTGAAAACCAACAGTAGTACCAAAGGCTTTGGCGATTTCAAAGACTTTGTTGTAGCCTTCAAAACCACCTTCGAACACCATGACACCAAAGCCCTAGCCATTACTTGGCTATCCACTCAATGAATGTCTGGCAATGCCGGAATCCCAGAACTCACTTCATTCATTTCAGAGTTTCAAAACAAAGTCCAGATCAGCGAGATCGTGGACGAAAACATCCTCATTGGATATTTCTCAACAGCCCTACCTGTCCGTGAGGGCGCCGCATCATGTCCATGGACACCATCCCCACCAAAATCGATGAATGGTACTCCAAAGCCATTCATTTCCTCACTCAATGGGGGAAGGCCAAAGATATCACCAAAAGGAACAAATCTGGTTCCTCCACATACCATTCGTTCACCTCCTCCTCATCCTCTTGTCCCTTGAAAGACCCTGATGCCATGGAAGTCAATGCCATCAAGATTGGCAAACTTACTCCCAAAGAACATCGTCGATGCATTGCAGAAGGATGTTGCTTCTGATGCCAAAAAACTGGTCACCTTTCCAGTGAATGCCCCACCTTCCAATCCAACAACCCAAGGCCAAAGAAGACTTCAGAGAAGAAGGTTAGGAAGGTCAAAGAAGTCCCTCAGCTGAGAGAAGTCGAGGACGACAATGATGAAGAAACTGTGGCTCGAATCTCCTTCCCCATTCCAGGCAAGGATTTTTAGATGGAGGGTGTACCCCAACACAACGACCCTCCTTTTCTTATGTGTCTGTACTTGTATCGTCGATAACAAAACGATCTATGCAAATCCCCATTCACATCATTGAACCTTCATACTTGAAAGCCATTGGAACTCATGCTCTGATTGACTCAGGAGCACAAATCTCTTGCATCAACTGGGACTTTGTCTGAAAACACAAACTTCCAACAACCAAACTTGCCACCCCCATCACCATTAACAACGTTGACCAATCTGCCAACAAGGATGGCCAAATCCGCTTCACCACCTCCCTCTTTGTCCACATTGGATCAGTAGCTCACCAAGTTACATTCTACATCCTCAATTGTGGAAATGAGAACATCATCCTTGGACTCCCTTGGCTCAAGGAAGTCAACCACACCATCAACTGGACTTCTCACGAGCTGTCCATTCCCCTGGAATCTGATCAATCAGACTGCCTCTATCAGAAACACACCCGACCCCCTCCTCCAACTCCTGCCACTCCCACTCCTCGATTCCCTTGCCATGTCAACATTGACACCATCTGGGACGGATGACTCTTCAATTACATGCAGAAGGAAACCTAGCAACAGCATCTCCTTCACAACCACGATGTCCAAGTCATCCAACGGATTATCCAATGTGGCTCTTGCTTTGTCCTGAATGCCACCATTGCCAAACTCACCACTGCCACTGAGCTTGCCATGGCTGCCAAGAAGGCAAAACCCAAGCTTGTTCTTCCACAAGAATATGCCAGCTTTGCTTCTGTTTTCTCGAAAGAAGCAACCGACCATGTACCCCCTAGCTGACCCTATGACCATGAGATTAATCTCGATGAATCCTTCACCCCAAAGATCAGCAAACTCTACCCTCTCTCCCCTGATGAAAAGGCAGCCACCGATGCCTTCCTCAATGAGAACCTCATAGCCAGAAAGATCCACCCATCAAACTCTCCTCAAGCCGCCCCCTTCTTCTTCATCAAAAAGAAGGATGGAGGTCTTCACCCCTGCCAAGATTACTGATATGTCAATGAGCATACTGTTTGAGATGCCTACCCCCTGCCTCTCATTTCCAATCTCATTGACAAGCTTAAGGGGGCTAAAGTCTTCACCAAGTTTGATGTACACTGGGGCTACAATAATGTTCACATCAAAGATGGACACCAATGGAAGGCGGCCTTCATCACCTACAAAGGTCTCTTCGAACCCACTGTCATGTTCTTTGGACTTTGCAACTCCCCTGCCACATTCCAACAATTCATGAATGACTCCTTCAGAGACATGATTGCCGAAGGATGGCTCATCATCTACATGGACAACCTCCTTATCTTCTCCCCTGATGCTAAGACCCACGAGGAACGCACCAAGCATGTTCTGCAACATATGCAAGAACTTGACCTTCATCTTAAGCTTGAGAAGTGCAAGCTTGCAGCTTCTGAGGTCGAATACCTGGGTATGATCATTCGCCTGGATGAACTTGCCATGGACCCGGTCAAACTCAATGGTATTCAGGAATGGCCAACACCCTCTAAAGTCAAGGATGTTTGCTCTTTCCTTGGCTTTGCCAACTTCTACCGATGTTTCATTCCCAACTACTCTAACATCGCCCGCCCCCTTCTTGACCTCACCAAGAAGAACCAACCCTGGAACTAATCCCCTTCTTGTCAAGACTCCTTTGATGAGCTGAAGAAGCTCTTTCTCTCTCAACTGATCCTGCACCTCCCTGACCCTGCTCGACCCTTTGCCATTGCCACCGATACCTCCAAGTATGCCTCCAGAGGTGTCCTTCTCCAAACCAATGCCAATGGTGACTAGCATCCCTGCTCCTACCTGTCGCAATCCTTCTCTCCTACAGAGTGAAACTACGGCATCTACAACCACAAACTCCTCGCTGTTATTTGTGGTCTCAAAGCTTGGCAACACTACCTTCAGGGATCTCCTTTTCAAGTCCAGGTCTTCACAGATCACAAAAATCTGACGTACTTCTGCCAACCCCAAAAACTCAACTGTCAACAGGCCCGATGGTTGCTTGACATCTCTGACTTCAACCTTCATCTCACTCATGTTCCTGGGACCTTCCTTGCCACCCCTGATGCCCTCTCTCACTGCCCTGACCTCCTCCCTGCCACTGATGACAATAATGACAATGTTACCCTCCTTCTGGACTCCCTCTTTGTCAATGTCATTGATATTGCTCTCCAGGAGAAGCTAGCCTCCTCCACCTCTGACCCACTTGTGCTTGATGCACTCTGTGCCACCACTGGTGATATCCCTGCTTGCTTTCGCTCTCAACTCTCCAACTGGTAGTATGATGCTGGCATCCTCACTTATCAAGGCCGTGCCTATGTCCCCCCTGATCTCCGGAAATCTGTTGTTGAACGACATCACAATCACTTCACTGCTGGCCACCCTGGTTATCTAAAAATCTGTCAGCTCATCACCTCAGAATTCTGGTGGCCCAGCCTTGCTCAATTCATGCAAAAATATGTTGAGGGATGTGCCTCCTGCCAGTCAGCCAAGGCCAATGCTCACCCAACCATCCCTCCTCTCTGCCCCATCTCCTCTTCTTGCTCCCACCCTTTCCAGCAGGTTTCTTGCAACTTGATCATGGATCTTCCTCTCTCCGATGGCTTCAACAGTTTTTTGGTGGTGGTAGACCATGGGCTTACTAAGGGGGTGATTCTCTGCCCTACAAAGAAATCCATCTCTGCCAAAGTGATTGCCTCCCTCTTTTTCCACAAGGTGTACACTAGGTTTGGCCTCTACGACAAAATCATCTCAGATCATGGTCCTCAGTTTGCCTCTGCCTTTGCCAAAGAACTCGGATGACTCCTCAGATATGACCTCTCCCTCTCCACCGCCTATCACCCTCAATCCAATGGAGAAATGGAACACGTCAATCAGGAAGTCAAAACCTATCTCCACATCTTCTGTGGCAACTCCCCCTCCACATGGTCCCAGATGATCTCCCACACTGAATTCATCCACAACCACCACCCTCACTCCATCACCAGCAAATCCCCCTTCTTCCTCACTTATGGCTTCGAACTTTGCCCCCTCCCCACCATCATTGCCGAATCCAATCTCCCAGCAGTTGAAGAACAACTGAGAGCCCTCTCTGCTGCTTGAGATGAAGCTCTGGCAGCCCATGAACTTGCTAGACAAGTCATGAAAGCTCACTCTCACGGTAAATTTACCCCCTTTCATAAAGGTGACAAGGTTTGGCTAGAAGCCCACAACCTGAAACACCTTATCTCCCACCCAAAGTTCACTCCTAAGTGAGAAGGACCCTTTACCATTGTCCAGGTACTATCTCTGCTTGTTTACAAACTCCACCTCCCCTGTACCTGGAAAATTCACAACATGTTCCATGCTTCTCTCTTATCATCCTATTACAAAAACGATGTACATGGCCCAAACTTCCCTTCTCCCCCACCTGACCTTATTAATGGAGAAGAAGAATACAAGATGGAAAAGGTAATCTAACACAAGGGAACTCTGAACAACCAACACTTCTTGGTCCAATGGAAAGGATACTTGGCCGAAGAAAACTCTTGGCTTCTAGAATCAGAGTTCAAACATGCCAAGGAAATCCTTTCAGACTATAAGAACCTTCACCCCTCCGTTTTCCCTCTATGCTCACCCACCACCATCTCGTTGCAATGCCCAACACCTCCCCTAGTTGCTCCTCCTCTGTTGAAGCAGATGCTGGCTGGAACCCACCTCCTGAAATCCCTCGTCTTGAAACCTTAGATCATGCTTGGGACGACCCATGGCCTCCCTCTCCCATTACTACTGAACCTGTTGTCAACCCCCCTCGCTTTGCCTCTCGTCTTCACTGCGACCCTTTCTCTTCAATTCAACAGGGATGTATGCTCTCTTTTCTTGATAATTCCAACCTTCATATCTCCCTTCGAAATCACTTAGAACCTTTGTCTCCCCTTCACTCCCTCTTCCATATATACTTTGAACTTTCACACCTTCATTCTCATGCCAACCTCATTGCCAATGACACCGCCTGCATGCATCATGCATTCCACATCCCCAAAACTCACCATACCCTCCAAGAGCTCATTATATCTGCCATGCACCAGTTGGAGATGGAGGAGTTGACCTCAGACATTCAGCACTACGTGAAACATCTTAACACGAGATCTAACGCTAATGAAAGATCCCCTGAGGCCTCTAGTGCCCCCTTGACCCTTGAGGAACTCACTTCCATTGAACAGACAGAAGTAGCATGGGAAGGTGAAAGGAATCACCCCCTACCAGAGACCCACCCCCTTTATAACCATGCCTGTTTTCATTGTCATTGTCTTTCTCACATCAGGGCTAACTGTGTCTACTACCGATGTCCTCATTGTAATTGACATGCTCCAGGCCACTCCACATATCAATGCCCCCTCCTCCATCACTAGTCTCCTACCCCCCTCATTCCCTCCTTGGCTTCCTCCTCATCTTGGTCCTCTCATTGCTCTCATAGATCTTGTGCCTCCTCATCCTCCACCTCCACTCCCCTCCTTGCACAGCGCCTTTCATCTCCTCTGGTCCCTCACACCCCCCTCCCCATTTCCCCTCCTTCAGGCCATCATCATCACCAACATCTTCCTCACTCCAACACCAAACTTCATCGCCTCTTTGGTATGCCTGCCGACAGATCCCTTGATGTTGACAAAGAATGGGAATACTCCAATTACAATGCTTCCACTTATGCCAACATGACCAGCTCCCCTGGTGGTGATCACTACATGGACCTTTAGTGTGTTTTTCTTTATCTCTTGGTTTCTCACTGTAGTTTCGAATGTACTTCGGGGGTAATGTTACAATTTGCGATTTGCCCCTATTCTTTTTCTTTGTCATCCATGTCTTGTCATCATCAGCTTAACCTGATGCTTCTATTTCGATAGAGTGCTCTAGAACATGCAACGTGTTCATTGCACACCCTTATCTCTGTTATCTTTACCTTTCTTTCCTTTCAAACTTTCTTTGCTTAGTCATAGTTGTTCCACAACCTTCTATGACTTTCCATTGCACAGTATATAAGCCTAGGTACTTCATCCCTTGTACTCTAGCTTAGTCCTGCTCAATCTACCTTGTTCCTCTTCCCTCCCCTCATCGTAACTCACTGCTACCTCCTTGGTAGGCAGATTTACCTTTGAACCATCTGCTACACATCCTAGCAGACAGAACCCTTGACCCTGTGTGGCAAGTTCTTCATCAATATCTTAAACCCTTGACCCTACATTCTAGTTCTTTGAGCCTACGCTTGTTCCTACCTAGACTGAGCATAACATCTACAAGTTATTCAACAATCACCTTTCTGTGTTAACCCCTGTGCAAGCAGCAACCTTGTTGGCCCTGTGAAATTTCAACTTGTTCCACCATTCTGCAGCAGAATGGCAAGGGAGAGGGCCTTCTCTGCAGTTTCTACATATGGCTTCCAGATGCTTCTGGAACCACACTTCATCATCTTTAGACCAGTAGCTGACATCAAGTCTGGATGCCTCCCACATAGACTGCTTTGGCCACCATGATATATTGGAGGTCTGCTCCCCTTGGGACAGATGATGCTGACCTAGATGAAAGTTCAGCAAGAAGCTCATTAGAGTATTAACACATACCTGTAGAAATCTTGTAGACACCACATATGATCTGCTCCTCATTAGGGTCAAGCTCATCATCCCACAAGTAGTCTGTCCCAATTTTGATAGCCATGCCATACTTGACATGATCTTCAGATGGACCAAGCCCCACAAGAACATCCATGTGATCACCAATAGAGTCGCATGCCAGATGTGCAACAATACCACCTTTGATTAAACAGCCCTAGCATAGTCCTGACAAAGTAACTGGTCCCTCCTGTCCAAGTAAGAGTTGTAGTCAAAGGGGTGTGGCTGATAATGGAATGGAAGGAAGCCCAGTCCCTGAGGAACATTGGTAGAGATGGGGGTTGATGGTGTTCCTGAGACAATGCAAGTATTGAATGGGATTCCTCACAACACAAGTTGCAGTGTGAGGGTGGGTGGATCAGTACCAAATTGAAAGCAGATGATCTGTAAAACCACTACAGGATCATCAAGACAGATCAAAAATGGTGGGGAGGAAATCTTGCAGAAACAGATGAGGTAGAATGCACCAGGAGTGAAACTGCCATCCAATGCAACACAAGTCCCTTTGCATTGCTTGACGATGACATCTCCAGACTTGTATTGGTCATGGAGGCTGCCATCCACCATGTCACAGGTGCTGAGTGGTTGGCCATTGACAAGTTGGGCTATAAAGGCCATAGCTGCATTACAACCAGTTGTTGAAATTGGAGGAGAAGCACCACCCTCACAGATATTCAGCACTAGCTGAGTGATCAAACTTGAGAAGCCAGCAGCCAGTTGGTCAGATAAAGAACATAGAAATCCATATTGAGGATAGAGATTGCCCACTAGAAGAGGGAATTCTGGGGACTCTGACTCTAAAATGGTACCACCAACAAAGATTGAGGTATGGTGGGCCAAGGGATTGATCACAGCATTGGCAGGCACTGAAGCTGGGGCTCAAGGGCTGAGGGATTAACTGCAGTGTTGGCAGGCATCAAGGATTGGGGCTTGATGACCAAGGGATTAATTGTAGCATTAGTAGGTGCTGAGGGTTGGGACTCGATGGCCAAGGGATTAACTGCAGCATTGACAGGTGCCAAGGGTTGGGGCTTGAGAGCCAAGGGATTAACCACAGGATTGGCAAGCACCAGAGGTTGGGGCTCATCATCGTCATTGAAGTCCACTTTGAGAAGGTCATCTTCTTCCTTCCAAGGGGCATCAGAGTTAAATTCCATACATATGTCCCATTCATTAGCAAATAGATCATAGCATTTCTGACTGCCTGGGTAGGTATCCCAAATGAGTGACACCTTGTCATGACCAATGCTGTGATGGATCTGAAAATTGTCCTCTTTGAACCACTGAAAAACAACTATGCCTTTCTTTCCAGGAGCACGACCTCTCAAAGCATGCTTTGCATGCATCAGATGCACCTGAACCTGTACTGGTGTCTCTCAGGCCTTGATCTCCTTGTTATTCTTTGTCTGATGCTTGAAAAATTGCTGCCACATCTCTCCTAGCTTCTGGCATGAACCACATTCAAGTCAAGGAATGTGTCATTTGGGGACAGAAGCACCAGGGTTCAGAGCTAGCTTCACAGCCTCTGCAAGGTCCTTGTTGCTCAGATAGCAATTCTGGCTGACCCAACAGCTTTTAAGTACTGTGAGGTTCTTGAAGGACTGATTTGCATTGTGGCCGCATTGTCCCCAATACATGTAGACTGGAATGTGGGCCAACACCATTTTCTGGATATGAAGCAGAGAATTCTTGTCACTCAATTGCACAACAGTGCTGACCCTTGGTACCTCCAATGAAAAAGTACCAACAGGGGACTCTCTCAGCATTTGAATCATCAAAGGTTTAAATCCTTTCTGGAGAAGAACTTGAGCCCATTTGGGATCAGGTCTGTCAAGCCCTGAATAGCCACCAAGAGACCATGACACCATTGTCATTAGGTGGTGGAAGTGTCAGAGTGCATGAGTTGTAGCACCACAGGCAAACTTTTTGTTTCTTCATGGCTTTGTATAATAAGTCTCCTGTGGAACCAGATGCAATATGACATTCATGGGGGCATAGACCTGGAGAGCATTGAAAATGTTGGTAAGAAAGCTGCCCAGTGCTATCCAACAAGCAAGAAGGATTGATTCTGGGTGTATGTGAGGCAGGAAAAGAGGGATCCATGCATGACAGGTGAGCAAAGGATGAACAGGAGGTGAGCAAAGGGTGAACAGGAGGTGAGCAAAGGGTGAACAGGAGGTGAGGATAGTCCAGCAACATGGCACATAATTTGTGAGCCTGAGATAGTGCCTGATTGTCCTTGCCCTGAAACTGCTCCTTGATGACAGCAAGAGGAGGAGTTGATATGTTGGGGGAGACATAGACAGCACCTTGATTAACAAAGGTATACATTGCTAGAAGAAAATAGCAATCAACACTGAGGCTCAAGGCATGGAGGCTGAACTGACCAAAGGAGGACAATTCAGGGAGTCAAGGATTTGCAGAGGAAGAGTAAGACCACAGGGAGTAGCTCATCAGTGTAAATGCAATGAGTTGGGCGAGTCAGAGACAATGGGGAACAGCTTGTCAGTGTAAACACCAATGAGCTAGGTCTTGCAGAGGAAATGGAGGATGACAAGGAGTAGCTTGTAAGTGTAAACACCAATGAGCCAGGTCTTGGTCCTGTGAAGAAGTTGGGAGACAATGGAAATAACTCATCAGTGTAAACACCAATGAGCAGAGACTTTGGCAGGAAAAGTTCAACAAAGTATTGAGTGATGATGACAGTGAGAGAAGAAAGAGAACTTAAAGAAAAATGTAGGTAGATAGTATAGAAAAGAACAACAATAGGTGGATATTAACAATGTGTGTGGACATACAGAAATTGCCAGGATTCTCAGTTTGCATTGCACAGACAAATGAGGTGTTACAACAATGGTAAATAATGATGGTAAAGAAGGCTGCAGAGGCTGTCTGCAGTAAACTGTGGACAGCAATGGTGAGTCTCCCTGATGTTGAATATTGGGGAGCAAGGGGAAGGCCACAATGGTGATCACGACACCAACTCTAATGGCCATTGTTTGGTTGTGCATCCATGACTTATCATATTTGGCAACCACTCACTGCTTTCTCATTCATCTCCCACTGTCAGCATCATCACCACCACTGTCTGCAGTTTACTGCAGACAGTGCCTCTCACTCTCTGCAGTTTCAGTTTACTGTAGAGAGCAGCAACATATACATGGCAAGACCCTCCCTGCACTACAGTCACTGTCTGTGGTTTACTGCAGGCAGCTTCTGTTGCATGTGATTCCGCTTGCATGTGATTCTGCATGCATGTGATTGTGCACATTGCATGTGATTGTGTTGTGCATGTGATTGTGCATGCTGCGCCTTGTCATCAGCCCCTCTTGTTTAGGAGCTCTTCTACTGTGGCGCTATTGTGGCGCATTGTTTACTTCTGTTTTCTGCTTAGATTATCAGTCAGAGTTCACTGTCTTCACTTCCTTAGTTTCTGACAGTGGACTCCAGGTGTGTAGCAGTTCATACCCCTCAATATATCAGTTTCTGATAGTGGACTCCAGCCTGCGATTGCAGCTGCTTAACAGCTTCATCACTATCATCTGCAGTGTGTGGGTTGTTGGACTGCACAGTGTTGTACACCTTGCAGCCTTTTCTACTGTTTGGCTTATCAAATCTCAGCTTTATCCCTGCATGTAGCATCACTACCATCTCCTGTTAGTATCTGATCTTATTCCCTTCCAGCTTCACTACCCAGAGAGGCTCACTGTCACTGTCCATGGTTCACTGCAGGTAGCTTCATGGTTATCATCTGTGGTGTGCAGCCATTAGACTGCATGGTGTTGTACACCATGTAGTCTTTCTCATGGTCTACCTGGCTCAAGTCTCAACCACACCCAGGGAGGCCCACTATCACTGTTGTTATTATCTAGAATGTGCAGTTGACAGCATTGTACATCATATGTAGTCTTCCTTGCCAACCACCCCACCTCCTTAGGCTCAACTTTGTGTTGCTCAATCTTCTGGTATATAGTGTCACCACCATCACCCATCATCTAATTTTGTCCTCTTAGCTATTTGTATTTGAGTCATTGAGCACATTCAGAGAGGAAGACTTCATTTAATCAGGTATGCACTTTTTTTTATCTACCTAGTAATGTCAGCCCAATATTTTGTACCAAGGGAAGTCCTCCAAAGATACTTGTTCTTGGAACTGTGGCTGTCTCTCAACCCAATCAGTGTCATAGAATGCCTTTGGCAACTTCTCAACTGGGCATCAAGTACTCGATGCATTCCCTCTTCCACATATCCTTTTTACTGGCTTCAATCCCCTCAGTGTGTAAATATCTGCATCCATGTATCATTGTGTATCAATGATCTCTAATTCCCTGTCAATATTTCTTCTCCACGGCATTGTCTTTGTTTAGTATACCAGATGGATATTGTCATCTGCTGCACTTTCATCAGAACTCATACTGTCTATCCCTAGTCATTCCAGGACATCAATTAACCACTGCCAGATCTCTGCATCTTTGATGTTGTTTTCCTTCTTTACATTTGTGAGCAATTTTGTGATCATTAACCAACAGTTATATTTCTGTTTCAAAAGCTCAAGTTATTGGATGTCATGAATGTCAGGATGTACATTTACTCTATGCTCCCATGTCCTGCTCCTCTTTAACATCTTTTCATGCTGCTTGATTCTACACTTTTCAACCTCATCATCATTTTCCCACTGTCCTGTTTCAGTTGAACTTCTCTCTGACTTCATTCTCCCAGTATTTTCTGGACCTTAGTGGAAATTGCAGGGATTGCCCTAGTTCCTTCATCAATCATTCCACCAGAATGCCAATAACAGCATTATTCCAAGGAGAGGTCTTTGGGGCCCCCATGTCCCACTGTGGATGTTCATCATCTGGCCCTATGCCCCCTTGCTCAAATTCCCTCACTTGTTCCATGGTAGTGGATAAATAAACTCCAAAATTGTTGTTGCATTCTGTGTCAAATACCTTCTTGAGCAGATCACATATGTATGCCTAGTTAGTGGTGAGTTCCTGATTAACTGACATGTAAAGTGCCATCATACAAGGTGCTTTGTACAATGTGCATCCCTTTTCATGTCATCATGTTCCAGGTCCTTTTGCCTAGATGCCCTTCATCTAGCCATTGTTGGTGAACCACCACATTATATGAATCCTTGTTCATCAAGCAGGAAATTGATCATTGCTTCCATACTTTGCATGATATCTGCTAGTGATTTGTGACCAGTATCTTTTGGTGGGGTCTGGTTTTTGGTGTCCCCAATTGATTCTACGTCAGCATCATCAGTGATATCATGGTCATGCTGTGAACTGTGTCAGTTCATTCTAGCTTCAGAATGAGGGTATAATTACCATCGGTTCAGCAATTACTTCCACTCTCTTTGATGTTCTTCCTGTCCTTCTCAACCTGAGAGTCCTTATATCCTTTCTTCTATCCAGTCATTGCAGCATGGCTGCAGTAAATGATTGCTGTGGTTCTGTTTGTGGGTGGTCTTGTGTCTCTGATGATGTACTTTAGTGTTTCTATGAATCAGTTCAGGCATGAAAGATGTTGATGATCATCTTAGCTCACTTGTCTGTCTCATAGATCCCACCCTTGCTGCTTTCTCATTGCAGCAACCTTGTTCTCTTTTTGAATCTGTGCTGGTAAGTGCATGCCCTTGCCAATTGTTCCTAGACTCACCCTCAGTCTTCCTCTTTCCAGCCTGTTCTCTTCATGTTCAGCTTCCAGTTTTCTTTGCATCAATGCAATTGCCTCCTGTTGGATCTGAAAGGCTTTAGCTGCACCTTGTTTGTCAACTAGATCATTACTCTTAATTGTTTGAGATATGAGTCTATGATGCCTTGCGACTTTGCACTCTCTTTCTCTGCCCAAATCTTGACTTCCTGTTGAAGGGACTTGAATGTGGACTGCTATTCTGCCTGAGCTTTCTGCAGTTTGTTATTTATGGCCTGCATATGGTGTAAATAGAAAGAGGCAAAGGGTTTGGAAATATTACCTCAAGCTCTTCATTTTTTGCAATAGCTTCCCTAAGTGTGGCCTCTGACTTTCGGAATTGTTCCTGCAGATCAGCAGATTGGTTGACTTCTTTGACACAAACTGTAGACCAGACCCAGTCCTAACACAGTTAGCTGGCAGCATGGCCAAGTCAAATATGGCTCACTAGTTTATAACCATGTTTATCCTTTGGTTGATTGGCTCCTTTGTGGTAATCTGGCCACTGTACCAACTCCAAGCATGATTGGTAAATATATACAGGCAGACAAAATATGCTTGCTGAGTCATGATCCATATCATCCCTTGATGTCTCATACTCAGGATCAGATTCACTGCCAGAGAAATTGTCTTGTGAATCATATGATCTCTTCCATCTACTCGGCTTGTCCATCTGCATGTGTTGAACATCATCAATGATCACATCATTGTCATACATAGCCATGTTTCCTTGCAAGTGCCTGGACCAGGAGTTCAACTCAGGGCAGATGCAAAAGATGTCTCATTGGAGCTTTCCTCTTGTCAAGTGTAACACCAATGAGTGATGAGAGACAAGGCAAAGCAGAGAGGACAAAGAACAATAAGCAGGAATGATAAGTTGGCTGCCATGATGCAGTATAAACCTAATCACCTTTTTGTTCCAAGCTTACTTTTTCTTAGTGATTGATGGTCCCTCCGATTATTGTGAGGTTGTTCTGCCTTCACTGGTTATTATCATTGTATTTATTGTCTTAATGGAAGATAACATTTGTCTACCTAGACAATACTCATCATAATGATCATGACACCTATGTTAGAGCAAAGGGAAATAATGTAGCGAAACTTTGTGTTCAGGGAGCAATGCATAAGGAGATAAGGATGCACTACACATTGGTTGCAAGCCTAGGTCCTTGTTACTGAAAAAGTCAGGTTTGGAAATACCTCCCACCCCTCAGTAGCACCATTGTCATGTGATCAGCAGAACACTTCCTGCAGGTTTGTTGGCTTGGTGGACTGCTAGGAAGACTGCACAGTGTACAACACTGTGGAGTCTAATGGCTGCACACCACAGATGATAATGATGAAGCTGCCTGCAGTAAATCATGGACAGAGTGATAGTGGGTCTCCTTAGGAGGTAAAAGCTGGAAAGAATGAGATGATCGGATACTAACAGGTGACAAATTGACTGAAGCTGAGAGACAGCAAGGACTACATGGTGTACAACATTGTGGAGCATAATGACTGCATGCTGCAGGAAGCTGCCTGCAGTAAACCATGGATAGCAATAGCAAATCTCCCTGATGTTCAACATCAGGGAGTGAAGAGAAGGCCAATGGTGACCACAACACCAACTGACCATTGTTTGACAAGTACAATAACAATAAAGCTACTTGCAGGAAACCATGGACAGCGATAACAAACCTCTGTCTCCCTGATGTTGAACATTGGATAGTGGGGAGAGGGCCAAGTATAATAACAATGAAGCTACCCACAGTAAACCATGGACAGTGATAGTGAATCTCCCTGATGTTCAACATTGGGGAGTGAAGGAAAGGCAGGTGGTGACTGGGACACTAACTCTTATGATCATTGATAGTGGTGGCAAATCTCCCTGATGTTCAACATCAGGGAGGAAGGAGAAGATTGATAATGATTGCAATGCTAACTCTAATTTAGTCATTGTTTGGTTGCACATCCACAACTTACCATGTTTGGCAACCGCTCACCACTTTCTCTCCTACCAACATCATCGCCACCACTGTCTGCAGTTTATCATGGGCAGTGTCTCCTTCTCTGTGGGATAATAATATGAGTCTCCCTGATGTTGAACATTGGGGAGCAAGGGGAAGGCCACAATGGTGGTCACAACACCAACTCTAACAGCCATTGTTTGGTCATGCATCCACAACTTGCCATGTTTGACCACTGCTCCCCACTTTCTCATTCATCTCCCACCATCAACATCATCACCACCACTGTCTGCAGTTTACTGCAGGCAGTGCCTCTTGCTCTCTGGTGTGGGCAGTGGTGATGAGTCACCCCAATGTTGAACATCGAGGAGCAAAGACAAGGCCAACGATGATTGTGATGATTGCAACACTAACTTTAAAATTATTGTTACACTTGGTCTGGGTAGGAACAAGTGTAGGCTCAAAAAACTAGAATGTAGAGTCAAGGGTTCAAGGTAAGGACAAAGGACTTGCCACTCAGGGTCAGGGGTTCTGTCTACTAGAACATATAGCAGGTGGTTTGAAGGTAAGTCTGCCTACCGAAGAGGTAGCAACAAGTTATGATGAGGGGAGCAAAGAGAACAAGAGTATTGAGCAGAACTAAGCTAGAGTACAAGAGATGACATATCTAGGTTTATATACTGCACAATGGAAAGTCATAGAAGGTTATGGAACAACTATGACTAAGCAAAGAAAGTTCAAAAAGAACAAGGAGGAAAAATAACAAAGTTAACAGTGTGTGATGAACATGTTGCAGGTTGTAGAGCACTCTATCAAAGGAGAAGTGTTGGGTTAAGCTGATGATGACAAGTGTGAATGACAAAGGAAAAAGAATAGGGGCAGATCATAACATTACCCCCAGAGTACATTCAAAACCACAGTGAGAAAAGAAGAGACAAGAAGAAAGACAAACTAGAGGTCCATGCAGCAATCACCACCTGGGGAACCAGTCATGTTGGCATAAGCAGAGGCATCATAGTCAGGGTATCCCCATTCTTCATCAACATCAAGAGATCCATTGGCAGGCATGCCAGAAAGGTGACAAAGTTCAGCATTAGAACAAGGGAGACTTGGCAATGACAACGACCAGTGGGAGGAGGAATGGGGAGGGGGGTGTGAGGGACTGGGGGAGAGGAAAGAGGTTGTGCAAGGGGGTGAGTGGAAGTGAAGGAAGAGGAAGCTTGAAACCTGTGAGACCCATGAGATGAACAAGAGGAGGAGGAGGAGGAGGAGGGGACGAGAGGAGCTGGGGATCAGCAACAAAGGAGAGGACATTGATAGGTGGAGTGACCCAGAACATGTTGGTTGCAATGGGGGCAACAATAGTAAATACAATTAGGCCTGATGTGGGAGAGGCGATGACAATGGAAACAGGCCTTGTTGTAAAGGGGGTGGGTCTCTGGTAAAGGGCGATTCCTTTCTCCTTCCCAGGCTATCTTGGTACATTCCAAGGAGGCTAGTTCCTCAGAAGTCAAGGGTTCACCTTGGGAATCGTTCGTCAGCATTACACTTCAAGTTAAGATGTTCCACATAGCACTGAATGTTTGCCATCAAAGTATCCATCTTCAGCTGATGCATTATAGATATGATGAGGTCCCAAAGGGCGAGGTGGGTTTCAAGGACATGAAATGAGTGATGTATACAAGTGGTGTCATTGGTGATGAGGTTGGCATGAGCTTGGAGGTGAAGTTCATAATACAAACAGAAAAGTGAATGAAGCGGGGATGTGGGTTCTAAGTGGTTACAAAGGCCAATGCAAAGATTAGGATTATCAAGAAACAGCAGCATATAACCCTGTTGAATTGAAGAGAAAGAATCACAGTGTACTCAAGAAGCGAAGGGGGGAATGTTGACAACAGGTTCTGTGGTGACAGGAGAAGGGGGCCATGGGCCATCCCAGGTATGGTCTAAGGTTTTGAAATGGGGGAGTTCAGGAGGCAGGTTCCAGCCTGCATTGGCTTCAACAGAGGAGAAGCAACTAGGGGAGATGTTGGGCATTGCGACATGATGATGGTGGGGAAGAGGATGAGGGGAAAACAGAGGGGTGAAGGTTCTTATAGTCTGAGAGGATTTCCTTGGCATGTTTGAACTCCAACTCTGGAAGCCAATCTTGGAGTCTTCTTCATCTGAATATCCTTTTCATCAGACCAAGAAGTGTCAGTTGTTCAGGGTTCCATTGTGTTGGATCACCTTTTCCATCTCATATTCTTCTTCTCCATTGATAAGGTCAGGTGGGGAAGAAGGGAAGTTCGGGCTGTGTATGTTGTTTTTGTGATAGGGTGATAAGAGGGAAGCGTGGAATGTATTATTAATCTTCCAGGTACAAGGGAGATAAGGTGATTCAGGTTATGGGCTTCTAGCCAAACCTTGTCACCTTTGTGGAAGGGAGGGAATTTACTGTGAGAGTGAGCTTTCATGACTTGTCTAGTGAGATCATGAGCAGCCAGAGCTTCATCTCAAGCGGTGGAGGGGATTTTCAGTCATTCCTCGACTGCAGGAAGGTTGGATTCAGCAATGACTGTGGGGAGGGGGCAAGGTTCAAAGCCATAGGTGAGGAAGAAGGGAGATTTGCCAGTGATGGAGTGAGGGCAGTGGTTGTGGGCAAATTTGGTGTGGGAGATCATTTGGGGCCATGTGGAGGGGGAGTTGCCACAGAAGATGCAGAGATAAGTCTCGACTTCTTGGTTGACTCGTTCTGTTTCTCTGTCAGATTGGGGATGGTAAGCAGTAGAGAGGGAGAGGTCATATCTGAGGAGTCATCCAAGTTCTTTGGCAAAGGCAGAGGCAAATTGAGGACCACGATTTGAGATGATTTTGTCATATAGGCCAAACTGGGTGTAAACCTTGTGGAAAAAGAGGGAGGCAATCCCTTTGGTGGAGACAGACTTCTTCATAGGACAAAGAATCACCCCCTTAGTAAGCCCATGGTCTACCATGACCAAAAGACTATCAAAGCCATCAGAGAGGGGAAAATCTGTGATCAAATTGCAAGAAACCTGTTGGAAAGGACAAGAGCATGAGAAGACAATAGGGGACAGAGGAGGGACTGTGGGGTGGGTGTTGGCCTTGGCTGACTGGCAGGAGGTGGAACCCTCAATGTATTTTCATACAAACTGAGCAAGGCTGGGCCACCAGAATTCAGAGGCAACAAGTTGGCAGGTTTTCAAATAACCCAGGTGGCTGGCAGCAAAGTGATCGTGGTGATGTTTGACAATGGATTTGCAGAGGTTGGGGGAAGCATAGATGTGGCCTTGGTAGGTGAGGATGCCAGCATTGTATTGCCAGTCAGAGAGTTGGGTGCGAAAGCAAGCAGGGACACCACCAGTGGTGGCATGGAGTGCATCAAGCACAAGAGGATCCAAGGTAGAGGAGGAGGCTAGCTTCTCCTGCAGGGCAACATCAATGACGTTGACAAAAAGGGAGTCTGGGAGGAGTGTAACATTGTTGTTATTGTTGTCAGTGGTGGGGAGGAGGTCAAGACAGCAGGATAAGGCATCAGGAGCAGCAAGGAAAGTCCCAGGGACATGGGTGAGGCGGAGGTTGAAGTTGGAGATATCAAGCAACCATTGAGCTTGTTGACAGTTGAGCTGTTGGGGTTGGTGGAAGTATGTCAGATTCTTGTGACCAGTGAAGACTTGAACCTGGAAAGGAGAGCCATGGAGGTAATGTCACCATACCTTGAGACCCCAAATGACAGCAAGGAGTTCTCCATTGTAGATGTTGTAGTTGCATTCTGTGGGAGAGAAGGACTGTGATAGGTAAGAGCAGGGATGCCAGTCACCATTGGCATTGGTTGGAGGAGTACACCTCCTGGAGTGTACTTAGAGGCATTGGTGGCAATGGCGAAGGGTTGGGCAGGGTTGGGGAGGTGAAGGATTGGTTGGGAAAGGAAGAGCTTCTTCAGCTTGTCAAAGGAATTTTGGCAAGAAGGGGACCAGTTCCAGGGTTGGTTCTTCTTGGTGAGGTTGAGGAGGGGGCGAGCGATGTTAGAGTAGTTGGGGATGAAGTGTTGATAAAAGTTGGCAAAGCCAAGGAAGGAGTGGACATCCTTGACTTCAGAAGGGGTGGGCCATTCCCAAATACCATCCAGTTTGACTGGTTCCATGGCAAGCTCATCTGGGCAAACAATCATGCCCAAGTACTTGACTTCTGAGGCAGTGAACTTGCACTTTTCAAGCTTCAGATGGAGGTCAAGTTCTTTCATGCATTGTAAGACATGCTTGGTGCATTCCTCGTGGGTCTTGGTGTCAGGAGAGAAGATGAGGAGGTTGTCCATGTAGATGACAAGCCATCCTTTAGCAATCATATCTCTAAAGGAGTCATTCATGAATAGTTGGAATGTGGCAGGAGAGTTGCAAGGCCTGAAGAACATGACAGTGGGTTCAAAGAGACCTTTGTAGGTAATGAAGGCCACTTTCCATTGATGTCCATCTTTGATCTGAACATTGTTGTAACCCCATCGAACATCAAACTTAGTGAAGATTTTCATTCCCTTGAGTGTATCAATGAGGTCGGAGATGAGGGGGAGGGGGTAAACATCTTGAATGGTATGTTCATTGATGTATCTGTAATCCTGACAGGGGTGGAGGCCTTCATATTTCTTCTTGACAAAGAAGAAGGGAGCAGCTTGGAGGCAAGCAGACCAACTGAGAATGTAATGTCTGGGTGACTGGTGTAGGCAAGATACTGCTGAAGTGAGCCATTGAACAGCACCACCATAGTCGATGGAACGCATGAAGACTTGCTCCACTGGTGTTTTGGTAGTCTGAGTGCACAAGAGACAGACCAAGATCCATCAGGGTCTGGACAGGCTTGCATTTGGCCATGTTGAAGCATGTGAGCATTTCAGTGCAGTATTGAGGCTGTGAGATGAAGAGCGGTTGGTGGGATCATGAATGATCTTGGTGCCCAAGATCTCAGTGGTTGGCCCTAAGTCACACAGCTTGAAGTGCTTGCTGAGGTCTGCAATGGCCTGTTTGATAGCAGGGAGAGACTTGGATGTGAAGGTCATATCAGCTATGAAGACAGGCAGTATGATCTGGACATCACCCTGCACAAAGACATACACTGATGTTGCATGTGATTCTGCTCGCATGTGATTCTGCTTGCATGTGATTGTGCATGCTGTGCTTTGTCATCAGCCCCTCTTGTTTAGGAGCTCTTCCACTGTAGTGCTATTGTGGCATGTTGTTTACTTCTATTTTCTGCTTAGATTATCAATCAGAGTTCACTGTCTTTGCTTCCTTAGTTGCTGACAGTCAACTCCAGGTGTGTAGTAGTTGTTACCCCTCAATATATCAGTTTCTGACAGTGGACTCCAGCCTGCAATTGCACCTGAGTAACAACTGAGGTGTCTGAATAAGACTGAGTGAGGTTTAGGGATAGCAAACATACTTTCTGCTTCGGATCTCCCCCAGCAAAGTCCTCTGACTGCTGCATGTAGACATTGCAGTCCATCTCACCATTTAGGTATGCATTGGAGATGTCAACAGACTAGAGGTGGAGGTCATAAAGCAGAGCCAGGGCAAGGATGATCCTTAGAGTGGGTAGGTGAACTGTAGGTGCAAAGACCTCCAGAAACTTGAATCCAGGACACTTGGAGATCCAGCCCCAGGCAACAAGACATCCCTTGTATTGTTCAAAGGAGCCATCAGCACAGAACTTCTTGGTAAATACCTGGCTGGCGAGTCTGGTGAGGAAGTTGGGCACCAATCCCCACCGGCAAGTAGAGGGGTTCGGGTGCTTGTGGGGGAGTCTCAGGCACAGCTGGCAATGGCTCAGGCATGTTGATGGGTGTAACAGGGTCTTGCAATACCTAAGGGACTAAGTCTGTTGTCGCAGGTTCTGCATCCTGTTTGTCTACAGGTGGAGAGACAGGAGGGCCCCCCACAGGATGCAGAACCACAGAAGGATCAGGGAGAGAATCATCGTCATTAAAGACACATGGCTCCTGGGCACATATGGTACGGCTGGCTGGGAACAACAAAGAAGAGCAAAGGGCAGGACCAAGGGTAGCACACCAGCAATCTGTTCATCGAAGTCAGCACACTCCAAGATGATACTGCGCTTCATGGTTGGATTGTAGAATTTCCACCCCTTGTAGGCCTGTGGGTATCCAATGAAGGCACACTTCTCATAGTGAGAGCACAGTGCAGAACACCTATCTTTTTGTACATGCACATAGGCAGTAGCTCCCCAGACACAAAGGTTTGACACATCCAGCCTGCACCCATGCCACAACTCAAATGGCATTGCATGATCCAAGACAGCAGTAGGGCACTGATTCCAGACATGAACCAGGAGGATAGCACTTTGCCCCAAAATGACATAGGACAGTCCAGACTCATGGGACATAGTGGTGATCTTGTTGAACCTGTTAAACAGCTGCAATCGCAGGCTGGAGTCCACTGTCAGAAACTGAACTCCAACTGATAATCTAAGCAGAAAACAAAAGTAAACAATGCGCCACAATAGCACCACAGTAGAAGAGCTCCTAAACAAGAGGGGCTGATGACAAAGTGCAGCATGCACAATCACATGCACAACACAATCACATGCAATGTGCACAATCACATGCAAGCAGAATCACATGTGAGTGGAATCACATACAACATTTGCACCCACAGTCCGCCTACCCACTCTGAGAGTCATCCTTGCCCTGGCTGCACTTCATGACCTCCACCTCTGGTCTATCAACATCTCCAATGCATACCTAAATGGTGATATGGACTGTGACATATACATGGAGCAGCTGGAGGGTTTTGCTGAGGGAGATCTGAAGCAGAAAGTATGTCTGCTGAAGAAGGCACTCTATGGCACAAGGCAGGGTGGTAATTGCTAGAATCGCAAGATGCGTTCCATTCTCACATCTCTAGGCTTCATTCAGTCTTACTCAGATGCCTTAGTGTATGTCCTTGTGTGAGGTGATGTCTGGATCATCATGCCTGTCTTCATGGATGATATGACCTTCGCATCCAAGTCTCTCCTTGCTATCAAACAGGCAATTGCAGACCTCAGCAAGCACTTCAAGCTGTGTGACTTAGGGCCAACCACTGTTGACTATGGTGGTGCTGTTGGCTCACTGGAGTATCTTGCCTGCACCAGTCACCTGGACATTGCATTCTCAGTCAGTCAGCTCGCCCCATTCACCTCTGATCCAGGCTTGCTCATTGGCACACTGTCAAGCACCTCTTTCACTATATCAAGGGCACTCTGGACTATGGTATCACATATTCACCTGATCCTGCTTCTACTGAGCTGTTCACCACCTTCTCTGATGCAAACCACAGTGGTTGCAAGGATACTGGACAGTCCACCAGCACATATGTTGTCAAGATGGGTACTGGCGTCATCTCATGGATGTCGAAGCACCAACCAATTGTTGCTCTATCTACCACCGAGGCTGAGTATGTTGCTGCATGCAAGGCTGGCAGGGAGATTGTGTGGCTGTGCAAAATGCTGCAGGAACTAGGACTCACCCTCAGTGGCCCTTTGACCCTCTATATGGACAACCAGTCGGCGATTCAGGTTGCAAAGCATCCTGAACACCATGGGAGGATGAAGCACTTGGATCTCTGGTGGTACTAGCTGAGGGACATGGTAGACAAGCATTTGATTTCTCCATCTTTCATACCCACTTCACAGATGCCTGCTGATTTACTCACTAAGGCTTTGACCAGGGTGAAGGTCAAAGACTTTTGTTCACTTCTTGGGCTGGGTTCATCCCAGTGATTCTCTTTTGCTTTGGCAGCGATGCACAAGCAGGGGGGTGTGTTGCATGTGATTCCACTCGCATGTGATTCTGCTTGCATGTGATTGTGCACATTGCATGTGATTGTGTTGTGTGTGTGATTGTGTTGTGCATGTGATTGTACATGCTACACTTTGCCATCAGCCCCTCTTGTTTAGGAGCTCTTCTACTGTGGTGCTATTGTGGTGTATTGTTTACTTTTGTTTTCTGCTTAGATTATCAGTCAGAGTTCAGTTTCTGACAGTGGACTCCAGCCTGTGATTGCAGCTGTTTAACAGATCTGCTCTGAGAGAACACAGGTTGCACACATGGACAGTGTGTTGCTGCTCAATACTGCATTCCATTGTGAACTTGAGCATGGATTGCTCATGTACTTGCCACCCTTTATCATTGTGCAATGTCTTGATCTTCCACTTAGTCTGGTTCTCAGTGAACACATTGAACTGCTTGAACCCCTTGAAAACATCAGACTTAGCTCGAATGGGCAAAACAATACAATATCGGGTGTAATCCTTGATGAAAGTAACCCAGTAGCGGTACTCTGAGAACATGCGATATGGCACATCATAGACATCTGAGTGGACAAGCTCAAGAGGGCAAATCTGCAATGCCAGAGGGACAAGTCTAGGGGAACTGTGGTTGCAGGGCAAGCATTGACATATTGAGGGGCAACAACTTCTGGGCTAATGACAAAGCACAGCATGTATACATCGCCAAGCTGAACAATGAGCTCACCTGGATGGCCATGATTCGCTCATTGGCCAGGATTACAACCACTTTGTGTCCTCTGTTGCACACCTCATAGATCTCAACAAGGAACAGGGTTGAAACTGCATTTCAGAGGGAGGAAATCAATTGTCGCCCTCCCCCTGATGGTGATGCTAGCCCCTCTTCTGACCCTGTACCCTCCACCTCTTCATCCATTGGTAGTTGCAACATTAACTAACCCAAGAGGATAGGCCACTAGCAGTGCAAGTGCTACTCGCTGCATTATGCCATGCAGTATAAGCTTACTACAGGTCCCAGGGGAACAAGGACAAAAAGTGAGCAGGCACAGGCCACATCACATGCAAGCAGAATCACATGCAACACATACACATCCCACTAGGTGCAGAATAAGCAACAGGTGCAGCAAAAGAGAAGATGAATACAACATGGGTCATAATTGGTATGCATGATACATACTATGTTACATATTATAGATTGTAGTGCATTGATGTAGAAAAGAAGTGCTGTAGAGTCAACTGAATGTGCTTGCTATATTTTGATGATGAACTCAGCCTTAGTAATGATGGACTGTGACACCACAAAAGCAAGTGATGTTGACAATGGACTAGGATCAAATTTCTCACACTAGGAATTGAAGGTATAAGCATCAATATGTATGTGAGGGGACAGAGATAAATGCTACAGGTTATCATGCCAGCAAACACACAGAACTTCCTGACAATTTAGTTTCACTTTCTGTTTAGCTCATTGACAAGGTGTTTTTGTCAATAAGCTGCTGCCACACATAACACAGAGGAGTATTTTATCTCAAAGAAGCTGCTTCAGGCCCAGGTCACAATATCAGCAGCAGAAATTCTTTCTCTCAGGCAACTTCCAACCAATGTAAGTAGCTACACCATCATTTCTCCTGATTTTCACCTGATTTTGTGTAAATGGGTTTTCAGGCAAATTCAGAGTGACTCATTGTCCTCACCTTGACTTTGTTTCACACTTTCAAGGAGCTCTCCAGTTGTTTTAATATTTCAGATGTCATATTCACAGGTTTGTTCCATATCCACTCTATTCCTTGAAATGGAAATTGAGCAAATAGGAACATCAGAATCATCCACTCTTTTCCTCAAGTGCATGCTCAATCTGCTTTACAAGAAGTCAGAGGATAGGTTAGTTCTCACCCTGGTGCTCATTATCTTTATGGATGATGTACCAGCAAAAGGGACAACATTGTGTAATCTAAATGTCAAACCCCACAATATTCTGTGTGCCTTTCATCTCATTGTTGCTGCATGTCACCCCTCTTGATATGATAGGGATTTTGAGATACCCTAAGGTGTGATGCTCCATCCTTGCTAAAACTGGTAATTATACCACATCTGATACTCAAAAACAGCTGCTGAGACCCAGAGCTGGTGGCAAAAAAAAACAGATACTGAATATACATCAATTTTCCAAGTGTGCCAGTCATCTGTACCTGGATACTCATTTTTCCAATGTGGCAAGCTGTGGATGGCTGATGAAACCCTTGATATTCAGGAATTGTCCACAAAAATGTTGCATGTGATCCTGCTTGCATGTGATTGTGTACATTGCATGTGATTGTGTTGTGCATATGATTGTGCATGCTGCACTTTGTCATCAGCCCCTCTTGTTTAGGAGCTCTTCTACTGTGGCACTATTGTGGCACATTGTTTATTTCTATTCTATTTTTTCCTTAGATTATCAGTCAGAGTTCACTGTCTTCACTTCTTTAGTTTTTCTGACAGTAAACTCCAGGTGTGCAGTAATTGTTACCCCTCAATATATTAGTTTCTGACAGTGGACTCCAGCCTGCAATTGCAGCTGATTAACAAAAAATGACTGCTAGAAAGCCAACACTGACAACATAAGTATTTGCTCTCATGGGACTTAACTCCATTCAAGCTCCAGCTCCTCTGAAGGTGCCCAGTGATGGGTGAATTGTTCTCATTTGATTTGTCATCTGTGCTGACACCTGAAACTCACATTGCCAAGGGGTGATCTTGAAATCCAGTCTATTGGGTGGTATTAGCTGCTTTCACAACACCACCACAAAGAGCTGGCCCAGCTACACCCTTTTTGCCTTTCATGGATATTGAGCAAAGAAGTTGGGAAAAGTTGCCTTATCACCATGCAGTGGGCTCCTCAACATTGCATTCAGTTTCATCATGGAGGTGGAGCTCATTCAGCCACACACTCCTCCACCAATTCTCTTGGAAACATATACTAGATACATCATTCATTATGCTATCATACTATTGACCAGAATCACATTCCACTCCTTGCTCCCCAGATCAATGTGATGGTTGTATGTGTTGGAGTACACTGGATTTTGAATTGAAAGACAGGAAATAATCAGCTATCCCACTAGGCAATTAAATGTGCCCTAGCACAAAAGTGCAGTAGACTGGACTTGTAATATCCCATATCAGGACACAATGTGTATACATTAGAGGTTGCATATTTGGACAGGAGGCTAGTTGCAATTGATATGACCAGTATGAAAATATTCTGGAAACACTATTTATATAAAATGATGTTAGGCTATATCCCAAGGCAACAAGCTTCATACACTGTCTAGGATGTATTCAGAACCATTCAGCTCTCAGTGGGGGTTCACCAACAATTACAACACGATTCCAAACAACATTCCTGGGATTGTTTTGCAGCCTGGTGTGTTCAATGATTCTTATTAGTTTGCTGAGACATTGGATGGTGCTGCTCCTTTATACCAGTCCCCCACCAGTATGAATGTCATGTGGGGATATTTCCATGACACCATTGTCAATAAGGATATCAATGCTTTGGTTCAAGTCCCTGGCTCAAATACACATCCTTCACTATCCACTCCCACCCACACTTTGGCAGGGAATCCTGACCACCTTGATGCAGGCCACACACCTGCAAGCCCCTTTGACTTGCTTGCTCTTCACTTTGCAGCAGCACATCATAGCAGGTGTTTCTTTGCAAGAGTTCACTACCATTCACTGGAACAAATTAATGCAGCTCTCCTCATCCTATATTTTGATCAGGTCACATTGGCCAGCCAGGCCCAATTCTGCAACAGGTTGCTTCTCAAATACACATCAATGATGAGAACAGAGACACTGTGTCTTTTCACTGGAAATGAAAAGGATGAGATTATGGGCAGTTGGATTTTGTCAGAGTATGAGAACATGCTGCATAAGGGACACACCTTTGAAAATGGCAAGTATTTGTGCCATGCTACAGTGCTTACATGAGTTGTAGAAGAGGTTACACTGTCTGGCATGGTGACCACAATAACATGGCATTCCCTCATAAATAACCTAACCTTCATGCACAACCTGATATTTATGATACCTCTTCCTGACAATTCAAGACTATATCTGATCAAATTCCCAGATAAACAAAGATATTCATCACAATATCCTTGTTGTGTGGATGACAGCAGCCCAGAACATTGGGTTCATTGTATCTAGTGGCTTATTGGATTGGATGAACCTGTTCCTTGAATGAAAATCTTATATGATCATCACATACAATTTCTTCACAGATTTGGTGGCCATGCTGAGTACAATGGTATGCCACATAAACATTGTTTTTTGTTATTTCCATCAACATTTGTGCCAGGAACACCTATTTACTGGCAGACAAGTGTACAAAACAATGCAACTGGCCCTTTGCACTGTGCCAGTTGCATTTGATCACCAAACTATGCTCTTCAGTATTTTTGATTGCTATTATGACCAACAAACACATTTATATTTTCACCCTATTTGGTCATCAAATTACCATACAACAAATATCATCATATTATTTGTATTCCTCTTCTTTCCCTAATTGTACATTGTGCTTACAGGCTCAAAGGTTTTGCTGGCACTAAGTTATAAAGCTAAACAACACCAAATCCATACTTTATCAAAGTGGAAGTGGGTCAAGCTGAAGAATATCCAGGGTGCTAACAAAAAGGTATTTCAAAGGGTTCTGGCATGTTCACAACAGGATATCCCATATTCCTGTTGTGACCCAACACCTGTGCAGGCAAAACCTATTGGATATCCTGGATCCCTAAGGGACAAGTTCATTTAGCTTGTTAGCATTTTATTATGTGTCAAGTACATATATATTGAGTATGGTAGTGCATCATGGAATATAGCATGTGTAAAAGGCATATGTGCAGTAGGCCAGATAACCAACTGGCAAATGATGTGCATTATCTGGAACAAATGGAAACATGCCTTGAGTGTTTAATATGGTCAGTGTGGTTGGCACTTGAAATATGTATCTCATCAAATTCAACTGGACCACAGTATCATTTGATGTGTAGGATCTTTAGTTGGACAAGCCATGCCCCAAGATGTGCAAGCAGATCAAACAAAATATTGTGCTTGCAAGCTGGCCTCATATGTGGTGGTCACCCCTGGCTGGGAGAAGAATGAATGTGACTCCATAACTCAGCCAGCAATATTGAATTAAACAAACAAACAGGTTGGCAGTGATGCATTGTTACACTAAATCGACCATTTGATGTTCAACATTCTATTTAGCCTGCAATGAATGGCTGCTGAGCATTCATCCTGACCTCTTCCACAAGCATTATGGGAGTGGTGGTTTCCTTGTCATTGTTTGACCTTGAATGGGTATAACTACTACCCATGCTAAGGTAGTGACTAAAAGCATCCTTGATGGTCATGTATGAGGTTTCTTCTAATGTGCTGTCCACTGGTTCAAACAGCTTTGCCCACCCCACTCCAGAGAAGAAGTTTCCTAATGTCCCTTGCAATCATTGTAGAGCAAGTACCATTGTCATATCCTGATGACCTTCAATGAAGGACTTTACACTCTTGCATGTTGTAGGGTTGTCAATGACTGCCTCTGGTGCTTTACTCAGTATGTTAGAAACACAGAGTTACTACTACAGTGACTTCCAAAACTGTTACAATGTTTGGCCATTTTTGAGTGCATGCAGTGTACTGCACCCACCTGTGGGAATCATGCTTTGTGCTGGTGGGACGAATGATAGTACACACTCCTGGCTACCTATTGGTCCCTGGGCCATGTGATTCCGTCCAGAAATGGTGGAGATATGCCTATTTAGAGACAAGCACTACATTGTAACAGTTTTGTCACTTTTATTCACAACTATGGTATTTGGTATTTATTAGTACTTGGTAGATCCTCCTTTGGCTTTAATAACTGTCTGAATCTTCCTAGGCATGCTCTCAATCAATCCCTGACACACCTCAGGTGGTATCTTCTCCCATTCCTCTTGAGCCCTATTCCACACCTTCTCCTGACCCTCAGGAGGCACTTCATAGTCTGCAAGCTTTCTTTTGAGGTGACACCAGGCATGTTCTATGGGGCTGAGGTCTGGAGACTGTGCAGGCCATACCATGGTCCTAAATTCTGGTCCTCTAGCCCTTCTCAACCTTTTTGCAAGTGTGCTTAGGGTCATTGTCCTGCTGGAAGATGGTATCAGGAGGATTAAACCCATAGAACTCAAGAGTATTCTGGAGTTCATCCTTCAAAATTTGAGGGTAAAGGTCACCATCCATCCTACCATCAATCTTGACAGCATACCTAATCCCATGCCAAGTCATACAACCCCACATCATCAAAGAACTCCCACTAAACTTCACTGTTTCTTTCATTAGCCTGTCACTGAGCCCCTCCCCTGCCTTTTTCCATGCCCATTTGCAACCATCTGATCCTAGGCAATTGATCTTGGTCTCATCTGACCATATTACCTGCTTCCAGTCTTCTATAGTCCAATCTTTATGAGCATAGGCAAAGTCCAACCTTGCTTTGCAGTGCTTGGCTGAGAGTAGAGGTTGTTTGGACTTGACTACAGCCTTCATACCAATCTTTTTCAGATGATGGCAAACTGTATTTGGATGGAGGGGTTGATTGGTGATGGTGAAGAGTGTTTTGGTGACTTGGACAGCATTTTCAGCCTTGTTACTGGTGATTAGGTGAACAGCATACCTAATATTGGTAGAGGAAAGCTTTGATGAATGATCCCCAAGTGATTTTTGGAGGGTGGAACGCTCCTGGGAATGAAGCATAGAGATGGTAGCAATGCTGAGACCAGTATTGGAGGCAACCAAGTGAACAGAAACCCCAGAATCAAGCTAAGAGAGGATGGTGAGCTTTTGGGTATTAGAGAGAGGTCAGATGATGGTGGTGGTTAAAAGTCAAGGAGTGTGGGAACATTTTCAAGCTCAGACATCATGTGGATATGTGTATCTTTATTTGTGGCACAAACAACATCAACTACCACTTCATTTCATAGAGATCCTATGATTCATAACAAAAGTGACAACACTACTACAATGTAGTGCCTGTCTTTAAATAGGCATATCTCCACCATTTCTGGATGGAATCACATGACCCAGGGACCAATAGGTAGCCAGGAGCGTGTACTATTATTTGTTCCACCAGTGCTAAGCATGATTCCCATGCATGGGTGCAGTACACTGCATGCACTCAAAAATGACCAAACATTGTAATGGTTTTAGGAGTCACCATATGTAATCATGGGACATACAATGATGTCTGAACAGTTTCTGAATGCTGTGATGCCTCCTTTGGGATACAATCTGCAATGGATTGGCCTTGACATTGGTAAAAAGAACCTCTACAACTCACTCCATCAGATGGTTGAATTGCTCATCTTCTTTGATTGTTAGGAAACAGATTGTATGTTTATGGTGCTCAAGCCACTATCAAAACTTTATCCCACTGGCTTTGTAGTAAACATCTGCTTTGCCATTGTTGACATCACACCCTGACTTCACTACATCTCACAACATGTTGTTGAACAGCATCCAGAAGTTGAAGTGGTTAATGTGGCCCTGGACCCATGTACATATATGTAGCATTGTCTGCAGGTAAGATAAAGAACCAATCCCTACTGGGCTCATCTTTTGAAAAGGGTATCACATAATGATGATCCCATCAAAAACAGACAACATTGATATTTGGAATGCTCACCAAACAATTGCTTATTGTCCAGTTGGGCTGGATCATAGATCAACAGCCTGTGCTCAGCATGGGCCAAGATCCTAAAATCCTTTGTAAGCCACACATTTTGTTGTGGATCAGGTATTTATCAAATATGTGAAGTCTGTCTTTTCCTGTTGTGGACATCTCATGTTTGAGCAGTTCTTTGATGATGAGACAATGTATGGAAAGGTAGTGTAGAAGGCAAGCACCAGTGTTTTTGAGCAAATACTGAATGGCATTTTGTCTCCTTTTCCCATGACAACCTACCTCCTGCTGGTTCTTCAACTCCTCATAGTGTTGCATCCAATATATGATATCATAACATAGTTATTTCCATGTGGTGGCATACCTCTCTAGGGGTGGCAAATAGCCTAGTATCATACATTTGTTATATGGATCTTGCAGACTGTTCAAGGACACTGGTTGCTGTCTGCCAGATAAACCCTCTTTTGGTAGATAAGATTCTTGGATCCATCAGAATTGAAATTAGATTAGCATCATCCATCCAGTGTCATTTGAGTACTGTCCCAATGTGTTATCTTCAAATCCAATGGGTTGGTGCATATAGATCTTGTGGTCTATTTTGCTATGTATATAGAAATGCACCAGTCATGTCATCTTGCCCTCAGTACCATCTATATGCAGCTGTGAAGTGGAGAATGGCTTGGAGTGGAGAATGGCTTGGAGTGGATCAAGTCAGACTGTGGGTGGGAATGTGTTACTGTAGTCAAGACCAGTATCCAGGAGTACCCCTAAGCAACAAGGCATGCTTTGTATCATAGAATGTCACTATTTGGTTTGTATTTGATTGCATATGTCCAACAGCAACTGATGACTTTGCAGTCTATGTATTGGGTGGTTGACTAATTCCCACATTCCATGTTCCCATAGCATTCCAATTTCCTCATACATCACTTTCCACCATTCATCAGTGTCTAGATCTGATGCACATCAGGAAAAACCTTCCATGGATAATTGATCAAAATCTCAGAAAAAGATAGATAATGCATATATTTTCAGATATTACTCTACAATTTCATTAATTTACAAGATTTTGGATATATTTTCTATGTTTATTCACCACCCATGTGGGATGTCATTACATATATTTTATGTAGATTTGCTTAGTTTATTTGTTGCTTCTATAGGATATTAGAATATGTTAGGAAATTTACAACAATTTATTATGATTATAGATCAAAAAGATAACAAACAAGTATCAATAACACTCTCACTTATTTTAATCTACATTTGGAAAAAATATATAGAAAGTATATAAACAGTGTTGGCAAAGTGTTAAGAGGAGTATACAAAAAGTGTAGGAAAATGTAGACAAAGTATAGCCAAAGTGTAGGAAAAGTGTATCAAAAAAGCATACAAAAAGTGTAGGAAATGTATACCAAAACAACATACAAAAGGTGTAGGAAAAGTGTACCAGAAAAGCATGCAAAAAGTATGGGAAAAGTGTTGTCAAAGTGTAGCCAAAATGTACAAAAAGTATATCAAAAAACCATACAAAAAGTGTAGGAAAAATGTTGTCAGAGTGTACCAAAAGTGTACCAGAAGTGTACCAACAGAGTTTACAAAAATGTATGAAAAGTGTACCAAAAAAGGGTACAAAAGGGTTGCCTCAAAGTGTAGGGAAAGGGTATCAAAAAAGTGTACAAAAAGTGTCAAAGTGTAGCCAAAGTGTATCAAAAGTGTACCAAAAAAGTATACAACAAGGTTAGGAGAAGTATTGTCAAAGTGTAGGAAAAGTGTACAAAAAGTGTACCAAAAAAAGTGTACAAAAAGTGTAGCAAAAGTGTTGTTGTCAAAGTGCAGGACAAGTGTATCAAAAAAAGTATACAAGAAGTGTAGGAAAAGTGTTGTCCAAGTGTACCAAAAGTGTAGGATAAGTGTACCAAAAAAGCATACAAAAAGTGTTGTCAAAGTGTTATCAGAGTGTAGCCAAAGTGTAGGGAAAGTGTACCGAAAATGCATACAAAAAGTACAGACATAGAGTAGACAAAGTGTTGCCAAGTGTAGCTTAACTTGTGTTGCAAAGACTTATGACCGGAGTTTTGAAGTGTTGATTACCTTTGAGGAAGGTCCTTCCCACAGTTGAAGTTAAAAAAAGCAGACAAGTCCAATTAACTATTTGCATCTGTTTGTATCACTCAGCTTATATAAATCCAAAATCTTCAGAAATATTCCCACACTCTCTTTCTTCTCCACTTCCACCATCACCACTCATCACCACTCATCACCACTTATTGCTACTCACCACTACTCATCATCATTTACTACCACCACTTATTGCCACTATATATGGTATGTCCTTTGTTTACCTTATTTATATCTGCTTATTTGTCATCTTAGGGGTATTGCTTATTCTGATATTAGTCATGTGATCAGCAATGGTAGTTAGGGAGTATTATACATTATGGTAATGTATACTTAGGAGTATTACCTGTTGTGGTGTTGGTTATGTGATAGATAGATATGACTAATGGTATTGTATATATATGATTTTGATTTATAATTTAGTGTTAGATTGTGATCAGATTGATTGATGTGTGATTTTTAATTGATAAAATGTTAGTCAAAGGCTCTTGATATTTTTAGAAATATACACAAATATACAATAGATAACTATATAAATGCTCAAAATAGTCTCAAATAACATATATTTTCTGATTATTGAAAGGATTATTTTGGAAGGCTATATACACATGCTTGTAAAATCTTGAAAATTCTGAAAATATCTGTAATATCAGATAATATGAAATAATATGAGGTATTTTCAGGAATTAACAGAAAATACCATATATTTCTGAGAATTATCACTGGGAGGTTTTTCCTGATGGCCAGCTTCCTTGAGGCTTTGTGGTATGTTATTTCTATGAGTGGCAAGGTAGGCAATTTGTGTGATATCTAACAGTGTGGCCAATCATGTGTGCAAGTCAAGAGGACATGGGGGAGAGGGACCTGGTTGCTTGTAATGAGGGTTAGGTGTTGGTGGTGTGATATGTATAGGGGGGCTAGTAGTGGCAGGAGCATGAGCAGTGCTTGGATTGTCAGCTATAGGGTATTGCACCTCCTTGGACCAAGCATGGTCAGGAGACACAATAGCCACCCCCTGGCTAGGTGCAGCAGGTGGCTCATCATCCCAGTAGAACTTTCTCATAGACTATTACATTGCATGATATCATAAATCTATGCTTGGATGGAATCCAAACCTTGTAGGCCTTGGATCCATGTTTGAAATCACATAAAATGCTGTTAATAGAATGGGCATCCAGTTTTTTTTGGTGCTCAGGAGGGATATGTTGGACTTTGTATGATAGATTACAAATGGACTGCTACATATTATGTAAGCATGTAGATAAACTTGCACATCAGTCATCCTGCACCTCAGTTCTGACCACCACGAACTGAGGTGAGACCATGTTTCTATCATGTTGTACTAGTTACTCACTACCTGTAGTACTTCTACAGGTACATAATATACTTAGTTCTGACCACCACAAACTGAGTACTTCTATAGGTTATGAGCCCCATGGTCTAATCAATAGATCTACATTACCTTGTGTGCATACATCCACTGAAATGACCAGCACTACCTGGAAGGAGACAATCAAGCTACCAAAGCTTGATGCATCTGGCAAGGAGTGGACCACTTGGAAGGTCTGGCTCCAGCTTGTCATAGCCAGTTGGGGACTCAGCGAGTACCTCAATGGTATGAAGGCGCAGCCTGTAGATCCATCAGTTGGAAAACCAACCAGCTGGAAAGCAACAACTAGTGAGGAGCTTGCTGTGGTCAAGGAGTATGAAATGAACCTGCCCACATGATGTGAGAAAGACTCAAAGGTCTGGCATATCATTGCTAATATGCTCCCTAATTTCCTCTTCATCCATCTTGTCAGCAAATCCTTGGCCCATGAGTACTACACAACCCTGAGCTCACTCTTTGAGAGTCGATCTCTTGTTGTTGGCACTGAATTGTACCAGCAGCTTGGGAAACTGAAGCTGAAGGATGGTGGTGATGTGCATGTGCATATTGACAAGATAATTGCTCTTCAAGAGGAACTTGCCTCTGCTGGGTGACCAGTATCTGATGAGGACCTGTTTAACATCATATATGTGTCCTTACCTCACTCTTACAACCCTGGTTTGACTTCTCTATCCTCTACCATGTGTCTACAGAACAAAACCATCACTTCTGATCAGCTCATGGATATTGTCTTGGAAGAGTATGACTGTCTTACATTGCAAAACAGCAGGAAATCCAAAGGAAAGGGGGACTTGGAAGATGCCACTTTTGGAGCGGATGCATTTGTGTCTAAAAAGGCTGGCAAGGGCCAGCATAGAGTGAAATTTACTGGCAATTGCTGCAACTGTGGCTGGACAGGAAACAAAGGGCCTGATTGCTGGGAAGAAGGTGGTGGGAAGGAAGGCCAGGCACCAAAAGGTTGGAAACCATGCAGCAAGAAGCTGAAGGACAAAGATAAAGACAAGTTGAAGTCAGACAAGTCCAAACCTTCTTTGTGCACACATACCAATGCCAGCACTTCTCAGCCTGACAGTGCTTGGTTGGCTTCTCTGGATCCACCTGCCAACATTGCTCTTTTGTCTTGTGCTGCAAGCATTCCTGAACTCTATGACAATGGCACATCACAGCATTTATCACCTGCTCAGGACTGATTTATCAATTTTGTGTCCATCCCACCCAAGCCAATTCGAGGGGTGGGTAATGGCACTTTTGATGCCATAGGGAAAGGGGACCTACCCATTCTCTTGCTGAACAGTTCTTCTCACTTGCAGATCATCTTGAGGGATGTTCTATACATGCCTAGCATGCACATTACCTTGGTTTTTGTCAGCTGTCTTATGCAGGCTGGTTGTCATGCAGTCTTTGATGGAATGACTTGCCAGATTTTTGATTCTCGGCAACACCTGCTAGGACAGGTCAGCATAGCCAATGGTTTATACTGCATGCAACATGACTATTTGTTTGCCGAGGCTGCAGCTGCATGAGGCGATGAGGAACTTACCATGAAGGATCTCCATGCACATCTCTCCCACATTGGTGTTGCTACAATTTGTGAGATGGTCCAAAAAGGGATGGTTACTGGTGTCAAGCTTGATCCAGGCCACAGCACAATGGGGCAATGTGCCTCATGTGAGTATAGCAAGGCAACCCAGAAACCTATTGGAGATCATTGTGAGCCTGCTCGTACCACAGCTTTGGGTGATGAGGTCCATACCAATGTGTGGGACCCTTCTCCTGTGCTCACACTGGGCAAACACAGTTACTACAACTTGTTTACCAATAACCATACCCATTGGACTCATGTGGTGTTGATGTTTGCAAAATCTGAAATGTTCTTGGCATACTTGGGCTTCAAATCTTGGCTGAAAACCCAGCATGGCATTCCAGTCAAACATCTTCATTCTGACCATGGAGAGGAGTATCTGTCAGATGAATTTGCTCATCACTTGACACGTGCTGGCACTGAGCGTAAACTCACCACTCATGACATGCCAGAACATAACGGAGTTGCTGAATGGTTGAACTGGACTCTTGTTGAGTGGGTTCATATGGTGCTGCATGCGAGTGGCTTACCCAAAATGCTCTGGGGCAAAGTGCTCTTACACATGGTCTGGGTGAAGAATCAGTCAGCCATGTGCATGCTCAATGGGAAAACTCCCTATGAGATGCTATATGGGCAGAAACTGAACCTGAATCACTTACCAGCATGGGGGGTGAAGTGTTGGGTTCACAATGGCAGTGGTTTGAAGCTTGATGGTCATGCTAAGGAAGGTCATTGGGTTGGGTATGACACCAAATCCACCACTCACTGTATCTATCTCCCTAGGTGACACGCTGTTGTTGTTGAGCATAACATCACCTTTCAGCAGGCAGCTGATCCAGTTGTTGTCAATACAGACAATGACAGCGTGGAGAAAGTTGACCCTAGTGTGGAGAAAGTTAGCGCTGCGACAGCACCTGGGCATACACCTGTGATCCCTGACCATCTGGGTCCTGATTTCAAGGTTGACCCACCTGGAGGCTTGCAATGCTCAAGCCATCTTTGCACTGAATCAGCCTACATCAAGATGCTACACGATGGTGTGGGCACTCACAATGGTCATGGAGGGGATCCACTCCTACCACACAGCATTCAGGTTGGGACACTTCAGGGTCATGGGAATGATGGTGGCACACCAGACCTGGATGACATGAATGTGATATTTGTGCTGTTGGCTGGGCATGCTGAGGCTGAGGGTCTAGAGCCAACGACTATTGAGGAAGCTTGACTGCACCTGAATTGGCCTAAATGGGAAGAAGCAATTAACATGGAGCTGAAAAGCCTAGATGGTGTGCATACCTGGAATGTGGTTGAACACCCTAAAAACACCAACATTGTTAGCTGCAAGTGGGTCTTCAAAATCAAGAAGAATGCAGCAGGCAAGATCAACAAGTACAAGCATATCTGGGCTTGCAGGTTCACATAGCAATATGGGGTCAATGATGATGAAACTTATGCTCCTGTTGCTTGTCTCACATTGCTTCAGTTGATCCTGGCTATTGTAGCTTGACAGGACTGGGACATCAATGTGTTTGATTTTCACAGTGCTTTCCTCAACAGCAAGCTTGACAACGACAAAGTCATTTTCATGGAGCTTCCACCCAGCTTTGATAAGCATGGGAAGGATCTCATGGCTTGTCTTTGCATCACCCTCTATCGCTCAAAACAGGATGCTCTCAAGTGGTATTGCCATTTATGCAACACGTTGTTCACACTTGGGTTCAAGCAGATGGAGGCAGATTGGGGCATTTTTGTGGTGTTGATTGGTATACATATCCTCATCTTAGCGTCGCATATTGATGACTGTATGGTGACAGGCAGTTCACCCACAATGGTCAAGGCCTTCAAAGATGAGATTGGGACACATTTTCAGATCACTGATCTCGGACCCATCAGCTGGTTGCTGGGCATGAAGGTTACATGTGATCATGCTGCTCATACCATCTCCTGTCACAGGAGCCATATATTAATGTGATCCTGGCTAAGTATAACTTTGCCAATATGAAACCAGTCGCTGTGCCACTTGACCCAAACATTCAGCTGTCTACAGCCCTCCCCTCACACCACAAGTGAGATTGCTCACATGCCAAACATCCCCTATTGCCAGGCATCTGGCTCACTCATTCACCTGGTCACTGGAACTTGACTGGATATTGCCTTCACTACTTCATACATTTCTCAATTCAATGCAAATCTGGGTTGGGATCACTGGAAGATGATCAAGTGGATTTATCATTACCTTATTGGGATGAAATCACTCACACTCACCTTTGGGATGGAGACAAAGGGTCTTGTAGGGTATGTGGATGCTGATGGCGCTACTCAGGAACATTGCCAAGCCATAACCAGCTACACCTTTCTTATCAATGGAAGGGCGATCTTGTGGGGCTTGAAAAAGCAAGAGCTCATGACACTCTCCACTGTCAAATCAGAATATGTTTCTGCTATGCATGCCACTGAGGAGGCACTATGGCTGTGTCAACTCATTGCAGAGATGTTCTGCCCACTCGAGCACCCAACCATTCTTTATAGAGACAATCAGTTGGCTATTGTGCTCACCCATGATGGCAGTTATCACACATGTACAAACCATATTGGTATTCATTATGATTTTATTCATTTCACTGTTGACAATGGTTCTATTTGTTTTCTTTATTGTCCTTCGAGTGATATGATCACTGATACTCTTACTAAAGCTTTACCAAGTATTAAAGCTAAACACTTTGCACACAAGTTAGATTTATGTGCCTCTGTTTGAAGGGGGAGTGTTGGACTTTGTACAATAGATTACGAACAGACCACTATGTATTATGTAAGCACATAGATAAACTCACGTGTCAGTCATCCCGCACCTCAGTTCTGACCACCATGAACTGAGGTGAGACCATGTTTCTATCACATTGTACTAGTTACTCACTACTTGTAGTACTTCTACAGGTACATAATATAGTTAGTTCTGACCACCATAAACTGAGTACTTCTACAGAATACACATGTGGCATCACAAACCAAAGATATAGAGGTTGTAACATTCCTATAGAAGACTTCATTGGGGGTGGTGTGTGATAGGGTTTTTGGGGGCTGGAATTCTACACATAGTTGGTGTACCCATGTGCTTCTGGCCAGAGTCCCTTTGAGAGTTTGGCATCTTTGAGCATGGCAAGGGCACTCTCATGGGTAGTCTGGTTAAACCATTCTGTGATACTGTTCTGTCAGGGCAGGTATAGTGCAATAAACTCATATGCAATACACTTTTCTGTGAAGTATTTCTGGAGTGATATGTACATCAATAAGTTCACCTTCTTGATCAGAGCAGACTATTTTTACATGACCTTCTGTGAATGTCTCAAGTCATTGGATCGTGGCTTAGATAAAGCCAGAAGCATCATTCTTGCTCTGGAGGAATTTTTTCTAGTTTTTTTGCTGCAGTCATTGACAATTGTGATGATATAGATATATAGATATATTGATTTATGGACTTGTCAAACAGGCCCTGTAGGTCCATGCATAATTGCTCAATGCTATGGGTTGCATGGTTGGTCTTAGCTGAGGAGAATGGAGCATGATGGTGTTTACCCTTGGCATATCCATTACATGGTGATAGGTCAGCCTTTTCATGTAGCTCCATGCCAGTCACAAAGTTGTGCTGGTCAAGGTAGTGGAGGCTTGCCAGGCTGATCTGGCCCATACAGTGCTTGAGGATTTCCATCCTCTGCTGGTCCATCCAGCTCTCTAACATGAGGTTGTCTCAGGTGTTGGGACAGTAGCCGACATTGGATAATTTGATCATACAGTCTGGTTGGTTTTCAATTTTGACCATGACTAATACTGATCTGATACCAAGAATGCATAATTCTGGACCATTCTTGATTATGCCTTTGATAGTGTCATTAACCAGTGTGAATGTGATGAATGTGGACCATTCTGTGCATATATGGTTTGTGGAGTCACTGTCTAGGATCTGGCCAAAGTGGGAGCCAGTAGGATTTGCAGTGAGGTATGATAGACCTGAGTTGGAGCACTCATTGCTTGAGTTATCTTTGTTGTTGTCATCACTCTCAGCCATGGCTTGGTTCACCTGTTTGCCAGACCTCAGCTTGGGCTTAGTTCTACCATGTGCTTTTGAGTTTTTGCTCTTTGACACATTTCCCTTTGCCTTCTTCTTATCATCCTTTCCTTTCTTGCCTTTCCCATGCTTCAAGTAGCAATTTTTGATCCAGTGGTCAGATATCTGGCAATTTGTATAGTAGGGCTGGCCTGGGATTGGTGTGGAGCTAAGTCCAGATCTGGATGTTTTCAATGTTGTGTTTGAATTTTGACTCATGTGTATACCATACTTGTTTTATATGTGGTATTTTACATTGGCTGATGTATACTTTTGTGGTAGTGCTACAAACATGTAGCTCCATGTGTTGGGGATGGATATGCATAGAAAACATGTAAACACTCTGTTCTTAATGTTCTTGTCCATGAGTATAAAGTTACAGCAGAATCCTTTCATTTTTGAGATATGTGCTGCCACATCTTTACTCTTTATATAGTAGGTAGTTGCTAGCAACATGATTGTCAGGATCCAGTCAGTTGCAGTAATTCCAATGTATAGTCATCAGGCCCCCTTCCATATTTCTGATGTAGTTGGTAAATGGTTTAGCTGACACTGTATTTCCTTTATTATAGTGGCTATGAGTACCAAGCTGATGAATAGATTTGCCTTATGACAGCAAGTGGTTTCTTGGCCAGTTATAGTGTCCATCTCTGCAACATCCTTCTCGAAGTAGTTGTGGAGGTCAATAGTTTTTAATGTGCATGTGATGACACTAGACCACATTGCATAGTTGTCTGTCATCAGTTTGGGTTTGAGATAGAATAAGTGTGTGAATTTTGAGGGGTAAATGGATCTTTTCAGCATGAAGTTCATGTTTTCATCATCTGATTCTTCTTTATCATATGATTCATGTTACACTTGGTCCAGGTAGGAATAAGCATAGGCTCAAAGGTTTGAGGTGTAGATGCAATACTTGCCACTAGGGTCAAGGGTTCTGTCAACTAGGACATATAGTTGATGTCTGAAGGTAAGTCTACCTACCAAGGAGGTAGCAGTGAGTTTTAGTGGAAGGAGCAAAGAGAAACAAGGTAGCTTGAGCAGGACTAAGCTGGAGTACAAGGGACAAAGTACTAGGGATTATACATTGTACAATAGAAGGTTATGGAATGTTATGGAATATCCATGACTACGCAAAGAAGTTTTAAAAAAAAGAGAAGTAAAGATAGGAGAGATAAGAATGTGTAACAAACACATTGTACATTCTAGAGCACTCTATCAAAGTAGAAGCATCAGGTTATGCTGATGATGGTAGGCAAGAATAATAAGGAAGAAAAGAATAGGGGTAAATTGTAACATTACCCCTGAAGTATATTTGAAACTACAATGAGAAACAAAGAAAAGGAGAAAAAAGATGAAATAAAGGTTCATGCAATAATCTATGCCTGGGGATCCAGTCATGTTGGCATAAGCTGAGGTATCATAATCTGGATAACCCTATTCTTCATCAATATCAACAGATCCTGCAGCTGGCATTCCAGATTGATAATGAAGTTCCATGTTAGAATGAGAATGACATTGGCAATGATGATGACCTGATGGAGAAGGAATAGAGAGAGGATTATGGGAAACAGGAAAGGACAAGAGACACTGAGCTAAGGGGCAGGTGGAGGAGGAAAAGGCTTGACCTGTGAGAACCACATGAAAAGTGAGAGGATAAGGAAGAGGAAGAGAGAACAAGGGGTGCTGGGGTGCAAGGACAAACTCAGGAACATTGGTAAGCAGAATACCCAAGGGCATGCCTGTTATAATGAGGGCAATGATAGTAGATACAGTTAGCCTAAATGTGGAAGAGGTAATGACAATGAAAACAGACATGGTTGTAAAGAGGGTAGATGTTTAGCAGATGAGGGTTTTGTTCACCTTCCTAGGCTACTTTGGTCCTTCTGATAGAGGCTAGCTCCTTGGAGATCATGGGTGCACTAGAGGCCTCAGGGGATTGTTGATTAGTGGTAGATCTTGAGTTTAGAAATTTCACATAGTGTTGAATGTCTGAAGTCAAGTTGTCCATCTCCAGCTGATGTATCATGGATATCACAAGGTCTTGTAGGGTGTGATAGGTGTCAAGGATGCAAAAGGAATGGTGTATGCATGCAGCATCATCAGCAATGAGGTTTGCCTGGGTGCAAAGGTTGTGGAGTCCATTGTACATGAGGAAAAGCAAGTGCAGGGGGGAAAAGGGTTCCAAATGGTTATGAAGAGAAATGCAAAGATTAGGATTGTCAAGAAATGAAAGCACATATTCCTGTTGAATTGAAGAAAAAAGGTTGCAGTGAACATGAGAAGCAAAGGGGGGAGGATTAACTACTGGTTCAGTGGTGATAGGAAAAGGGGACCATTGGCCAGTCCAGGATTGGTCTAGGGTTTTGAGATGAGGGAGTTCAGGAGGCAGGTTTCAGCCTGAATCAGCTTCAACAGAAGATGAACAACTAGAGGGGGTGTTGGGCATGGTGATGAGATGATAATGGTGGGAAGGAGGATGGGGTGAAGATGGAGGGGTGAAGGTTCTTATGATCTGAGAGGGTTTCCTTGGCATGTTCAAGCTCTGATTCCAAAAGCCAGAAGTCTTCTTTGACTCAATACCCTTTCCATCAGATCAAGAAGTGGCAATTGTTTGGAGTTCCCTTGTGTTGGATCAACTTTTCCATTTCATACTTTTCTTCTCCATCAATAAGGTCAGGTGGTGGAGATGGGAAGTTCAGGCCATGAACATTGTTTTTGCAATAGACAATATGAGGGAAGCATGGAAAATGTTGTGAATCTTCCAGGTGCAAGGGAGGTGGAGTTTATAAATGAGCAGAGATAGCACCTGGACAATGGTAAATGGGCCTTCCTGCTTGGGGGCAAATTTTGGGTGGGAGATGAGGCATTTCAAGTTATGGGCTTCTAGCCAAACCTTGTTGTCTTTATGGAAAACAGAGAATTTGCTATGGGAATGAGCTTTCATGGCCTGTCTGGCAAGTTCATGGGAAGCTAGAGCTTCATCTTGAGCAGTGGAGTGGGTTTTCAGTCATTCCTCAACTGCAGGGAGGTTGGACTTGGCAATAACAATAGGGAGGGGGCAAGATTTGAAACCATAGGTGAAAGAAGGGGGATTTGCCAGTGATGGAATGAGGGCAGTGATTATATGCAAATTTGGCATGTGAGATCATTTGGGACCACACAGAAGGGGAATTGCCACAGAAGATGTGGAGATAAGTTTCAACTTCTTGGTTGACATGTTCTATTTCTCCATTGGATTGAGGGTGATAAGCAGTGAAGAGGAAGAGGTTATATCCAAGGAGTCATCTGAGTTTTTTGGCAAAAGCAAAGGCAAACTGTGAACCACAATCTGAGATGAGGCTGAACTGGGTGTAAAGCTTGTGGAAGAAAAGAGAGGTGATTCCTTTGGCAGAGATAGATTTCTTCATAGGGCAGAGAATCATCCCCTTAGTAAGCCCATGGTTTACCATGACCAAAAGACTATTGAAGCCATTGGAAAGTGGAAGGTCCATTATGAGGTCATAAAAAACCTGCTGGAAGGGATGGAAGCAGAATGAGGCAATTGGGAATAAAGGAGGAATAGTGGGGAGTGTATTGACCTTTACTGACTGGCAGGAGGTGCAACCTGCAAAATATTTACAGACAAACTGGGCAAAGCCAGGCCACCAGAATTCAGATGCAACAAGCTGGTTTTTAAATACCTAGGATAACCAGCAGTAAAATGATTATGATGTCATTCAACAATGGATTTCCCTTGAAAGGTAAGGACACCAGCATTATATTGCCAGTCAGAAAGTTGAAAGCAAAAGTGGGCAGGGATGTCACCCAAAGTGTATCAAGCATGAGAGGATTGGAGACAGAGGAGGAAGCCAGCTTTGACTGGACAGCAATGTCAATGACATTAATAAAGAGAGTGTCAGGGAGGGTGACATTGACATTATCATTGTCAGTAGTAGGGAGGAGGTCCAGGTGACAAGAGAGGGTGTCAGGTGCTGCAAGAGAGGCCCTAGGAATGTGAGTAAGACAAAGGTCAAAGTCTGAGATGTCAAGCAGCCATCAGGCTTGTTGTTGGTTAAGCTTTTGGAAATGGCAGAAATATGACAGGTCTTTGTGATTAGTGAAAACCTGGACTTGGAATGGGAAACCATAAAGATAATGTTGCCAAGCTTTAAGCCCTTGAATGACTGTGAGGAGTTCCCTGTTATAGATGTCATAGTTTTGCTCAGTGGGAGAGAAGGATTGAGACAGGTAAAAAGAAGGATGCCAGTCTCCACTGGCATTGGTTTGAAGAAAAACTTCTCCAAAGACATATTTTGAGGCATCAGTGGCAATGGTGAAGGGGTGAGCTGGGTCAGGAAGGTGGAGGATTGGCTGGGAGAAGAACAGCTTCTTGAATTTGTCAAAGGAATCCTGACAGGAAGAAGACCAATTCCAGGGCTGGTTCTTCTTGATAAAATCAAGGAGGGGGCAAGCAACATTGGAGCAATTGGGGATGAAACATCAATAGAAATTAGTGAAGCCAAGGAAGGAGTGTACATCCTTGACTTTAGCAGGTGTTGGCCATTCTCAAATACCATCAGGTTTGACCAGGTCCATGGTGAGTTCATTAGGGTGCACAATCATTTCCAAGTACTCAACTTCCAAGACAATGAATTTGCACTTTTTGAGTTTCAGGTGAAAGTCAAGCTCCTGCATGCATTGTAGGACATGTTTGGTACATTCCTCATGAGTCTTGGCATCAGGAAAGAAAATAAGGAGATTGTTCATGTAGATGACAAGCCATCCTTCAGCTATCATATCTCTAAAAGAGTTATTCATGAAATATTAAAAGGTGGCAGGGGAATTACAAAGTCTGAAGAACATGACAGTAGGTTCAAAAAGGCCCTTGTAGGTGATGAAGGCCACTTTCCATTGATGTCTGTCTTTAATACAAATGTTGTTATATCCCTGTTGGATGTCAAACTTGGTGAAGACTTTGGCTCCCTTGAGTTTGTTGATGAGGTCAGAGATGAGGGGAAGAGGGTAGGCATCTCAGATAGTGTGTTTGTTGATATATCTGTAGTCCTGGCAGGGGTAGAGACCTCCATCCTTCTTTTTGATAATGAAGAAGGAAGCTGCTTGGAGAGAATTTGAAGGAAGAATTTTGCCAGCATTGAGGTTTTTATTGAGGAAGGCTTCTATTGTACTCTTTTCATCAGGGAAAAGAGGATAGAGTTTGCTGATTTTCAGAGTGAAAGATTTATTGACAAGACTGACTTTATGATTGTAAGGTCAGTTAGGGAAAACATGATCAGTTGCTTGCTTAGAGAAGATGGAAGCAAAACTAATGTATTCCAGAGGAAGGGGAGATTTAGGTTTTGTCTTTTCTACAGCCATGGTGAGCTCTATGGCTGTAGTGAGCTTGGAAATGGTAGCATTTAGGACAAAATGAAAACCACATTGGATAATTTATTGGATGACTTGAACATTATGGTGGCAAAGGAGATATTGTTGCTGGGTTTCCTTCTGCATGTAATCAAAGAGTTGTCCATCCCAGATGGTGTTGACATTAACATGGCAGGGGGATTGAGGGGTAGAAGTTGTAGATGCAGGGGAAAAAGGGGATTGGATGTGCTTCTGGTAGAGGAGGTCAGATTGATTGGATTCCAGGAGAATGGAGAGTTCTTGAGAAGTCCAGTCAATTATAGGATTCTTCTTTAAGCCTAGAGAGTCCAAGGATAACATTTTCTTTTCCACAGTTGAGGATGTGGAAGGTGACTTGATGAACCACTGATGCAATGCAGACAAAGAAGGTGGTGGTGAAGCAGATTTGACTGTTTTTGTAGGCTGATTGGTCAATGTTGTTGACAGTGATGGGGGTGAAGAGCTTGGTCTTTGAGAGTTTGTGCTTTCAGATAAAGTCCTAGTTAATGCAAGAGATTTGTGCTCCTGAGTCAATCAGAGCATAAATTCCAACAGCTTTCAAGTGTGAAGGTTCTATGATGTGAACAGGGATTTGTATAGACTGTTTGGTTATTAACAATGCAAGTACAGACACACAAGAAAAGGTGGGTCATTGCATTGGGGTACACCTGTTACACTTGGTCCAGATAGGAACGAGCATAGGCTCAAAGAACTAGAACGTAGGGTCAAGGGTTCAAGGTATTTGACGAGGTACTTGCCACTAGGGTCAAGGGTTCTGCCTGCTAGGACGTATAGCAGGTGGTTCGAGTATAAGTCTACCTACCGAAGAGGTAGCAGCGAGTTACGATGAGGGGATGAAGGGGAATGAGGTAAGATTGAGCAGAACTAAGCTAGGGTACAAGGGACGAAGTACTAAGGCTTATATACTGTGCAATGGAAAGTCATAGAAGGTTGTGGAACAACTATGACTAAGCAAAGAATGTTCGAAAGGAAAGGAGAGGTAAAGATAACAAGATAAAGGTGTGCGACAAACATGTTGCATGTTCTAGAGCACTCTATTGAAGTAGAAACATCAGGTTAAGCCGATGATGACAAGTAGGAATGACAAGAGAAAAGAATAGGGGCGAATCGTAACAACACCCTCCATCTGAAAATCCTCACCTGGGATGGTGAAGAAGATTTAAGCCATGGTTTTTTTGTTGTTGTTGCCATCCTCAACCTCTTTCAGCTGGAAGATTTCTTTGACCTTCCTAACCTTCTTCTCTGTGGTCTTCTTTGGTCTAAGGTTGTTGGAGGGGAAAGTGGGGCATTCATTGGAAAGATGACCAGTTTTTCAGCATTGAAAGCATTATCCTTTGGCAATGCAGTGTTTTCATTCTTCAGGGATGAGTTTGCTGATCTTGATAGCATCAACATCCATGGTGTCTGGGTTTTTTAAAGAGTGAGAGGAGGAGGAGAAGAATGAATGGTAAGTAGAGGTACCAGCTTTATTCCTTTTTGCAATATCTTCAGCTTCTCCCCACTGGGTGAGGAAATAAATGGCCTTAGAATACCATTTTTCAATTTTAGTGGGGATGGTGTCCATGGACATGATATGATGCATGAGGTGGACAGGGAGGGAGGCTGAAAAATAGCCTATAAGGAGGTTTTGATCCACAATTTCACTAATTTGAATCTTGTTGCAGAATTCAAAGATGAAAGAGAAAGTTTGGAGATGCCAGCATTGCTGGTCATGTGTTGGGTGGACAACCAGGTGATGACTAGAGCTTGAGTGTCATGGTGTTCAAAGGTGGTTCTCAAAGCTTCAATGAATTTGTTGAAGTCTCCAAAACCTTTTGGTTTTTTGGTGGTTGGGTTGATGGCTAGGGCAGCTTTACAAAAAGAGAAGGCCCAGGTTAGGGCTGCTCTGGATTTCATGTAGGAGAGGATGAAGGCAATTTTCTTTGCCTCAGTGTTGTAGACCTCATCATTGACAAAATGATAGGTCTGGACTGAATTGAACCAGATAATGGCTTTAGTATGGTTGCCATCAAAGGGGTTGGGGGAGCTGATGCAGAGTTCTATGGATTTCAAAAGGGTGGTCATCATAGGAGAGGGTGCAAAAGAGGGAGAAGATGTATAGGAGCAAAAGTGTGGACAAATGGAGGGGGGGCTGGGAGAGGATAGGGCAACTGGAAGGAAAATAGAGAGGGGTAAGAAATGATTAGGGTGGGGGAGGGTGGTGTGGGATTCCTGGGGATATTAAGTGCTGACAGGAGGTAGTGGGTAAGGTCATGTCTTCCTGCTGCTCTACACAGTCAGGGAGGTTGATGTTAGAGTCTTTGTTTGAAGGGGCAGTGGGAAAGGGTGAGGATAAAGAGTCTGAAGGGAGGTCTGTGGTGGTGAGCCTATGTGTATGCAATAGGGCTAGTTCTAAGGCAGAGGGTTGTTGGGGAGG